>CAMPFS010000004.1:7737609-7893580 GCA_946814055.1 Caenorhabditis sp. 36 PRJEB53466 | reverse complement strand
GCTTGCTTGCAGCATGGTTCTATTCTTTTCTCCAGGCTTCTCAGAGTCCTCGCTCATTAGAATCCCACTATATCATAATCGGATGCTCGAAGAGCGGGCGAGATGGTTTATTCATTTCGAATTCTATCGATAAAGTCACGCGGCTGCAGTCACTACTGCCACTGTTCAATTCATGCAAAAAAGTGCGAAAAAGTATGTGAGTATGTACAAGTTTATCGGAAACCATGACGAGCAAAAGATTTTGTATATACAGAAGACACCAGGAGGGGGAGAAGAGAGACACACCGGCCAACAACCGGTAGACAACAATTGGAAGTGATTCGATGATTCGTCAGTCACTCGTCGATGACGTCCTCATCGATGTACGGCCAGGTGAGGGCTTCGGTGAAAGAGACGCTGCGAGACGAGTCGGGAGTGCTGGAAAACAAGTATTTATGGGGGCATTTCACTTCAATCGACCTCGGGGCCGAAATTGAAGAAAAGTGGAATAGTTCGGCCACGTTTCCACTGAAAAAATTGGACACATTTCTGAATGGTTTCATAGATTTTTCCCGAATTTTCGCTAGTTTTTCGACACTTGTCCAGGATTTTTCAGGAAAATGAGCAAATTTTTCAAACTCCGTACCGACCAAGCATGCGAGTCGCCACAAAGCCGAACTTTGAATTGAACTCACTTAAGCTCCGGCGTCCCGCATGTTCCGCTGTTATTGTTCAGCCGAATCTTCGCCACACTGTTCCGCGGCGACTTGAGCAGCCGACGCACCGACACTGCGATGTGATGGCCAATGTTTCTGAGAATGAATTGGATCCACTTTCGTTTATCAAGATTTCCAATGGTCCCCCCTCTTTAGATGTCGCATGGAAAAGCGGAAAAAAAGAGATGGCAACTCAATTCGTTCCGATGAATGGGACACACTCACCAGAGATGGGAAATTTTGTTGTAGTACAAAAGTACGCCAAAAATTTGGGTCCGCATTTTTTGTTTTCCGCCGTTAATCATCACTTTGACGCGAAATTCATACTTCAACCCAATTTCTCATGTTTTTCGTCAAAAACAACCCAAATTATTCACGCCTTTTGCGCTGTGCTTGCATTCAGCTATGAAGTGATGCATTGCGCACATCTTGGGCTTAAAACGAGCAGATTTCATTAAGGAATGAAAAAGATGAATCGATTTTCGAGTCTTGCTCGAATTTCATTCATTTTGAATCATTTTCGCTGTTCGACCGCTCAAAATGCCTCTATTTACGTGTTTTTGTATTACCGACGCTCTTTTTATCGGCAAACTGTTCGGCTCGGTCGGTATGGAAATTCCGCAATTGCGGCGTCGAAGGGTTGTTGCGAAATATGCGACAAACGTCTTGAACGTTGCGTTGTTACAAAATTTTTAAAATTGTCTTCCTTTTGAATGTCTTCTTTCATCGATATTTAACACAAAATTAGCAAAAGTTTTCTGAAAACGCGTCTCAGCATAAGCCATCCCCTTTTCAAGTTTTGTCGCCGTGGGTCCGAATTTTCGTTTTTCACGCAAACTTCTCAATTTTCACTTTGCTGTTCGACGCCTCGAATTTCAATCCAATGCCTCTCTGCATTTATTTTTTGCGGCCTTTTACACACATTTTCCTGTCAAAAAATGACGGGAAAATGAGCGAGCTAATCCAATTCCGCATTCCTCGTCTTGACGGAGCCGAAAAAGAAGTAAATGCTCCAAAATTGCTCATTTCCTGGTGCAATTATTCAAGTCCACCTGGCCTTTCGCCTTTCATCGCGGCTCGACAAGTGCACAATTGGCGGCGCACGAATTTTATTAAATTTTGTCTCAATACATGTACTTGACGGAGCAGGGAAACTGCATAAGACATTCTATGGTTCTAAAATGTTTTGATCACTTTTAGTGTTTGGTGTAGGGATTTCGCTCTAAACATGTCTCAAAGTTGCCCAGTAAAGGTATATGCTTACCTGAGAGTGCCCATAGCTTCGACTCTTCTTCCTCTTTGTTTCACCGGAGCGGACGTGGAAAGGGCACACACACACACAGAGCTGAGCTTCTCTTCTTCTTCTTCTTCTTCTATTCGCTCTTCTGCTGCTGCTGCTGTTGCTGCTGCTTCTGAAGCACACGCACACCAACGAAATGAGCACTTGACGAGGCAGGAAAGACAGAGAAGAGAGCGGGCAGAGCCGAAGCCGCGCCCACTTTTCGGATGGAGCTCCTATTAGAGTGAGAGCATTAGAAGAGCTGGAGAGAGGGAGAGAGAGAGAGAGAAGAAGTTTCCACTCTTTTGAAACATTTTCCATTCGAATTATTTATGCGAATAGGATAAAAGATGTGTTGCCAGAGGCTGACACAAACAGCACAAGACTAACAAAGACGTGGAACATTCCTGCTCATTCATATTGTTCTCTTCTTCTTCTTCCTCCTTTTTTCGCTTCTATTATGCTTCGAATTGGATGATGAGAAGATTTTCGAGAGATGCAATATTGGAAAAATGAGGGGAGGGAAAATCAGAGTATCATACAAAACAGAAATTTTCAGAGAGATGTTTGGAAGGACGGTCAAATTCGTGGCAAGCTCCGCGCGGCCTAGCGGCGTTCAAAATTTTAAGATTTTACAAAAAGGACAAAAATCGGAGAAGAACAGCTGGGATAGCTGAAATTTGCAAAAAAAAAAAACTAAAGCGTCAACGCGTGAGATCCCGAGCATGAGCACAAATATTCGGCGTGAGTGATAAAATTGAGTCGTACACTTTGAAAAAAAGTTGACTTTCTCTCCGTCCAACTCAAAAGCTCAAAAGTTTCCGGATCACTTCGCAAATTCGCCGCCAAGGAAGTGAGGAGGTCACCTTCGGTTTCCGGTCTTGTGATTTGTTTCTCAAGAATTCTTGACGAGTAAATGTGAAGAGAAAACTAAATTTAATATGCATTAAATGGAAGGAAGGCTTCGCGCAAAAACTCTGGGAAAATAAGAGCGGTGAGCAGCGAATTAATCAGAAAAATAAGAGGAAAACGAGCCGGGGGGGGGGAGGGACATGCATTCCAATTCGGTGGAAAAGGAGAAGCCACGAAAAACGGCTCGCCTTTTTCTGTGTTATGTGTGGGCGAGTATATAAATTTGCTCGTAAAAATATTAGTCGCCGGCGCGGCCATTTTCCTCTGACGTACTTAAATGGCCGCCCTTGGAGACGTTTATGGGAAACGGAATGTTGTTAGGCATTCATACCTAATACAAAGGTATTTCGGGTTGGAAATGCTGTTTGAAAACAGATGTAATTTCGTTTTTTGGGGGGGTCGAACCAGTCAAAATCAAAAGCGTTCTTGATCATGAGCATGTGTTGAAGCAGTTTTCGAAAAACGCGTAGGCCGCGCCCACTTTCCCACTTTTATCGAATTCCGGAATTAGATTAACCATCTAAAAAGCAAAACAAACCCCAGAAACGCGGAAAAACAGGAGAATCGACTAATTTTCGATCATTTCCGTCTTCTCGCGATTTTCCGGCCGCATGGAGCCGCACAAATCGAGCACGAAAAAGAACATTTGTGCTCGAAATAAACACTTTTTCCTGCTTTCTGCTTCCCTTTCTTCTCCGCTCTCTGTCATTTATTTTTTTTTTGGGGAGTGGAATATAGAAAAAGAGGGCTATTTGAGCAGCTGTCGCTCACTTTTCAACTGTTGTTAGGCACTAAAAATGGGCCGAGCATAGGCGAACAATGGCATTTTAATTGCAGTTGGTTTATATAGACACATTCAATGAAAATGAAGGAATGTCGACGAAAAATACAATTTGTAACAGAAAAACGGAGCTTAATCGCATTCCCATCCGTTGTCCTCAACGTACGGCTGCTCACGGTCCAATTTGTCGATTTTTTCGAGCGTCTCCGTCGGAATATTCAATTTCAGAGCCTGAGAAAGTGCACAAATTGGTCCGAGTGAAATTTGAGAAAAATCCGAGGATTAGACTGTCGAAAAATGGGCAATTTTCCACAAAAGCTCAAAAATTACCTGGAAATTCTCGAAAATTCGCGAGTCGGTTACCGATTTCGCCACAACGCCCACGTTGCCGAGCATGATCCAGGCGAGAATTACGGTCTGAAAATATTACACATTTTTGAGTTACAATCAATGATCTGCAAACCGCTGTCGTAGTTGCGTGATTTCTCGCGATTTTCAGCAGATTCTCGTCCTCCAGAAGCTGTTTGTTTTGGCGACCGAGCGGGGAAAAGGCCTATAAAAATCTAACGTTGATTTAAAAGATGTAATTTCACAATCACCTGGAATAAAATTCCGTTCTTTTGGCAGTATTCTCTGAGCGGCTTTCTCTGAAAATGCGGATGATATTCGCATTGATTGACGGTCGGCTCGATGCTCAAATAGTCCCCCATCTCCTCTATATGCCTGATTTCGTAGTTGGAAACGCCGATCGAACGGATTTTTCCGGATTCTGAATTGTAACAACTAGTTTTCAGCACTTTTCAGCCGTACTTTGCAACTGTTCCAACGCATTCCACGCCCTCTTCCTGTACACTTTATTGCATTTATCCTTATCGGAAGAGTCCAAAGGACGCGGATAATGGACGAGAACGAGGTCGAGATATCTGCAAATTGAGCATGAAAAACTGGCGGAAATGTGCGCTTTGAACTGCGGAAAAACGCGTACGTTCTGCCCAGAAACGACAGCGATTCGTCGACGTCGGCGTGGATTTTCTCAATTACGTCCCGAGACGAGTACGGAAATATTTTCGAAGTGAGGAAGAGGTCCTCCGAGCGCAGGTTGTAGCGGGGCAGCAGTTTCTGTAAAAATAGCGAATTTTCGAGTTCTAGAGTGTGGTGCACAAAGATTTTCGATTTCCGTTTTTGGTAGCCTCGAGTTCATCCGAATAGACCCAAAAATGTCGAATATCAGCGTCAGAATCGCATTTCAGACAGAATTATCGATATCCGCGTGTACTTCTCAGAACTGTCCCGGATCAGAACCTATCTGCGGGTGGCTCTTGTTACAAAAAGTCATGTTGTGACGGGTTCGGATTCGGAACAGTTCTGATTTAAAAAAAAAGTGTTCCGTACCTGTAGAGCATCTCCCAGCTCTTTCTCGTTCTCGTAATATTTCGCCGTGTCAAAACTGCGATAGCCGGCTTTTAGCGCTTGATCCACCGCGTTGAAAAGCTGTAAAATTATTATCGCGGTATTCCTCTGCTCTGTTCGCAATCTGGCCGAATTTCACGGCCACGAAGTAGTCTAATGTGGCCTAACTTTTCAAACTCGGCCCCGAGGTCACTCAATTTTTGCACTACAAAAAGTGGCTTGTTGTGAATTTACAGCACTCGTGAAACAGTACAAAAATTTTAATCAAAAAACATTTACCTGTTCGCCATGGGCCAAATAGGTCCCAAGAGCCAATTTCGGCATTTCTTCTCCATTTTTCAGTGTGAACATTTCTGTTTTCGACTGAAGCGATTACTTTTCCGAAGAAAAAGCTCGAAAGACAGCAAAGATAATCCGGTTTCCATGGTGATTCTCACCATAAAATCGCCATATTAGAAGAGTGATAAACAAGAATAATGCAGTCAATAAATTTATAATCAAACCCTTTTTTTCCGTATATAAATACTAACGAATGTGCAGAAAGGAAAGGAACAAATTTCGAGTAATCTTTAACAAATAGTCTTTGTAAATACAAGTATTTAAATTATGATGCGAAAAGGCGAGAATGAGCGACTTTTTGGAAAAATCGCAAAAAAAATTGAACGGCTTCATCTATTGAGACGGTCCCGGTTGGTCGGTTTGCATTTCTGGAAAACATAATCTTCAAAAATTCCGGGAATAAAGGTCAAAAACCTTCTTCAGGAAGAGCCATAATCTCCTTCAGATGCGTGTCGATTTCGTTGGATTGGAGGAATGGGGTCGAAGTTCCGTTGCCGAATTCCAGACTTAAAATTATCGAAAATTGCAGAAATTTCTAGAAAACGTGTACCGCTGTGTCTTGAGATTGATGCAACAGGCGTGCTTTCTGAGCACATTCAGTCCGACCAACAGGTCCATTTCGCGGCGAGCCATCACTTCGAACGGACACGAAAAGTGCGCGTCTTCCACTTTCACGTCGCCTAAAATGTTTGTATTCTCAGATTTTCCTCAAATTTCTGCACAAAACTGACACAAATGGATCTTTCCCTCGATCTTCTCGGTTCCGCCGACTCCTCTGGCCATTCCCCGGAAGCGGCGATCGATGAGTCCGTTGAGACCGCATCTTTCCGCACACGCCATCGACATTATCGACTTTTGGGCGCCCGAATCGATGAACGCCTTCACGGCCACTCCGTTTATCGTCAAATTTATGTAGAGCATCGTGACGGCGATCATGTCTTCCGGGTGATGGGTTATCGACTGAAAAATGAACGATTTTGCTAAATTTTCTGAACATTCAATTTCTAGCCAACCTGTAAGTATTGCTCCTCGATGAGTTCCTGGTTCCTCTTGGCCTCCAAAAACATTTTCGCTTCCGCCGAATTCGGATTGTTCCGGATGATTTCCTCTTTGTGCACCTCTTCTTCGATGTATCCACGGAACATTGCCTCGAATTCTTCTAGAAAATACAAACAATGAGCTAAAGATGCAGCTTTCCAGATAAACTGACTGAAAGTCTGGTCTTTGTTGGCCAAAAACCGCTCGACGAGTTCGGGCAGTGTGAAAGTGCATTTGTGCGGCTCGTTTTTGAGATCGAAGAACGCCTGCTCGGTGAACTTTTTCATCATTTGCGGATTGTTGAGCGTGTTCCGTGAGAACAGATTCATCTCGCCCTGTTCCCTCGAGGGCGGGGCCGCCGCCGCTTTCGCACCGTTCTGGTTGAAGAGATTGGAGGCGGCCGACGCGAATTGGGTGATCAGGCGCACTTGGGCCGGCACGATCGAGCTGATCACTCCCGAAGGACACGGGAAGTCGACTGTGTAGACGTAGAGCATCGACAGTTGGGTCACTCCGAGTTGCTGCAACAAAATTGAGGGTTTTTGAAGAAATCTTGAAGAAATTGTGCATTTTGCCCGATTTTCACGTTGAGATGCTTCACAATACGAACCAGAAGAGTAATGGCAGCTCCTAGTTCGTTGGAATCATCGGAAATGTCGAAAACGATAGTCGTGTCCTTCCACATCAAAATGATCGAATCGTCGTGAAGATCAGCGATCTGAAAACTACATTTTTACAATTTTTTCGATATAAAAATTGGTATACCGTTGTCGTCGGTGTCACACTTTTCTTCTGGAATGCTCCGTCGTTGACGGCCACGTTCACTTGAAAAGACATCTGAAAAACGGCAATAAATTAGCGCAAAATAGCAAAAATCAATGGGAAAGAGGACGACAATGTACGGACTGCGTGTTTTTGCACACATCGAACACATGGCAATCAATATTTTCGTGGCGAGACCCAAATTTAAAGGTACAGTGACTGGGAAGGTTTTTCTATTGATTTTTTTTGATTTAGCAGTGAGTAGTGAGAAAATTAGTGAGAAATTAGCAAAAACTATCAGAAATTAGAAGGGAAGCAATAGAAGACGAGCAGTAACTTTGAAATTAACGTTTTACAGAAAAATGTGCCGAAAATCGCGTGAGAAAGAGCGAAAACAGTGCAAAATGGTGACAAGCGTCGGAAATGTCACCTGTCAATGCTGCAAGTGCGCTCTATTGAGAATTATTTATTAAAAAAAATTGTGTCGGAAAAACGTGGAAATTTTCAGATTTTTTGGACAACTGAGCGACCGACATGCTATTAACAATGTTTTCCAGCTGATACCACTGAATCCACCTATTCTCACCCTGAAAATCAGCGTTTTTCTTAACTCTTGACATGCATCCGTCTTTAAATGAGATTTACTCTAGAAAACTTTATTCAACCCGTAAACCGTGTCAATTCACCGATAATTCCAGCGACTTTTTCTCTAATTCTAGAAGATAAACCGGCGGAAAGTTGAAAATGACTGAAATCGCCGAAAGATTCGGCTTCCTTCAAGAAAAAGCTCCATCCATGAACCAGTCGGTAATGCCGGACGACCGCCTCTTCCGGGTCAACCAATTTGACCGCGAATTTCGAATTTTTGAATTTGAGCACGCCGTGCACACCCATCGAATCCACGTTCTGCGGCCGAACGATCGACTTTGTCGTGTGATTCTGCGGCGCCACGTGGCTCGTATTGTGCCACGTCATCATCGGCAAATCCTCGATTTTCAGAGCGCCCGATGAAGTTTCAGAGTAGCGCAACGTCCATTGGCACCGGAAACGAAGCTCGGAAATTGAAGGAGAATGGATTTTTCTGTAAAAAAGGAAAACATTTCAAAACATTTCTTCTCTCAAATTGTACCTGCCATAGTCTAAAATCTTCGTTTCCTCGTCGATCGGCATAATTCTCTCGTCCAAATCTACGGTGGCCACCCATTTCGCACCCAAACTTCTCGTCCGAAACACACAATCTTGCAACTGCATCTCGTGTCGGCACCGATGACGATTCAGACATTTCGTGTGGTTTCCGATAGGAATTACGTGAAGGTTTACAGATTTTCGGGCTTTGTAAAAGTTCAGGAGTTTCTCGGTTTCTTCGGAAACATCGAATGTGTAGACGAAGAAAGTGTCGGCGCCCTGAAAAGTTTTCTTCCAGGGACAAGAGCATAAATCTCGGTCGAGGCGCAACTTTTGGCTGCCTTTTTTTTGTATTCACACACCTGAATCGTGTAGTACTCGAAGAACTCGATGATCATCAGTTCCTTGGGCGTTTCGCCGAAGAGCGGCGCCAAACACACTGCCAACTCCGGCTTCTCCTTTCCATTTTCGATTTCGGGAAGATTAATTTCTTCAAAATTCTCGACACCATCTTTTTTGTTCACTGTGATCGCCACAAACTTTGCCGACCTTGTTTCTGCGCATTTTACAGTGAATTCGGGGAAAACCGTGACGGGCTCTTGCGAGAGTTCGCGCCTTTCCGCGTCGAACAATCGGCAGTAGACGCGACGACTGTCAAATTGGAAGAAAGCGATACTTTTTCAATGTTTCATCAAAAACTCACTTCAAATACCCATACGACGACAAAACGACTGTAATTTGTTCATTCTGAGCAAACGCCGAAAAAATAGTGAGGCGATCCGCGTTCGAATATCCCAAAAGGATCGATTGCGAAATTACACCGGAGATTTCAGGCTTTTTGACCGATTTCAATGTGGTCGGAGTGTCTGAAAAGTGTTTCACAACGTTTTTCTTCAAAAACAAAGCATACCTTTATCTAAATCGTCGGAAGAGAGCCAATTTCCGAAAAGTATGCAAAAAATGGGTAAAATGACTAGTAAAACGAGTAGAAATGTTAAGAGACGTAATCGGATTCGCATAATATAGTGAAAGTGTTCACATTGTAATGAAGAGAAAACGGCGACAATTTGACCCAGATCATTAGGAAATGAACGGAAAAAAGATCGAAAAGTTGGGAGGTTTAGAGAAACGTTTTGAAAATTGAATCGGCTCGTCTGAAAACAGACAAGAATAGACGAACTCTGTTAGATTTTTATTCAAATACCACCATTTCAACCCAAAAGTTAGAATATTAGCAAAAAAAGAAGTCATTCGGAGTTCGAGTGTTGAACACCTTTCGGATGACGTCTCTCAAAGTGCGACGTGAGGAAATTCTCGTTCAGAAACACCTTTCCGCAATCGTCGCACTGAAAAGTAAGGCATTTTCAAAACAAGAAGCAAAAAAATGAAGTGTTCACCTTGAACTTTCCAAACTCTTCCGATATCGAAGTCTTTCTCTCGTTTATCCTTTGTGGCTTCAGTTGCTCCGCCTCCAACTTTTCCAAATGCTTCAAAAGGTCTTGTTGGGAACGCTGCAAAGTTTAAATCAGCAAGAAACACGCGAGAACTCACCAATAAATGCTGAATTTGAAGTTGAGCAATGCGGAACACTTTTCGGAACCGTTCCGCCACTTTCGCGTCGGAACAATCGATAGAGAGGATGGAGGGAAGGGCCGCCTGGAGAATCGGAAGAGTTCCGACGCCCGTCTCCAGAAGGGGAATCGAGATTTCATCTGGAAATGTCATGTGAATTCTAACTATTTGGCCAAGTCTTTGTTAAAATCGTGCTTGCCCACGGTCTCCAGAGCTGACAATGAGCGCAAGTGCGCCCCGCGCAATACATTTTTTTGAATTGACGGTTCAACGGTTTTTCACTGCTATCAGCTTTTTGCCTCAAAATGTCAAACTCACCGATCAGCTTCCAATTGGGTGGATCCGCACTGATTGCGATGGCCGTGGCTGTCACTCGATCATCTGTCATTCTGATGCAACAACGTTGTGAGGTTCCCCCCCAAAAAAAAAGCGTGTTTTTGTGCGACTTGAAAAAGGCGGAAAGCGAAAAAGAAAAGGAGAGAGGAACGCCCATTGCAGTTCACAGAAAAGCGTCGTGTTTTCCGAGAGCGCCGGAAGAGCTGTCAGACCGAAGAGACGGCGGAGAAACGAGCGAAAGTTCCGAGAAAGGATATGGATAGGAAAAACAAGGGGAAACGAAGGAGTTCTCGGAATAATATTTGAATGGAACTAGCAGAATTGCGCGTTTCCAGGAATTTAAAGTCTATTTGGCCATTCTCATTAATCGTGATTCATTTATTCCTTTGTTGTTCTGCCGATGTTTCGATACATCGCTTTTGCCCAGAAATTGATTAACTTTGAAGGGATATACTGTTGAAAAAAAAGGTTCGACATTCGAATCAGAGTTGGCAGCGAGCCAAGGACACGCCCCCCAAACAGCGTGCGGTAGACTTCTTCCAGAAAAACGGACAAGGATCTGCGAATAGGACCGAGTTCTGGGGGGGAGATTGCTGAAATTTTTTTGACCTTTTTTGAGGAAAGGGGGAGACAAGGGGAGACAGAAAGAAAAGCAAAAGAAAGAAGAAAAACAACTTAAGGAACATTATCCAGAAATCATATAAGGCGGACAGTCCAAGTTCGGTTCCAATCGGTTCACTGGGAGTCGAGACGTCTACACAGATTCAGCCGAAATTCATCCAATGTCTGTGAAAAATAAACAGAAAAGATGCATGTCTAGGAAAAAGCTTCTCAATTTCCTCGAATTGCTCGGTTGCCATGACTCTCGAAACAAGGACAGGTGGAGGGGAGAGAAGAGAAGACGCAGAGAATTAGAACGGCGGCCAGGTGGTTGACGGCGGTTATTATTAGGTAGAGAAGAGGGAAAGCTTTGGAATTGGATTGGGGGAGAAATGAGAATTAAATGAAAGAACGGATTTGATCTGCCGGGCAGCAGACGCGCTCTACCGCACTCTGGTCTTATTTTCACCGCGCGGTGCTTAAAATTTTTTTCCGTTTTTTTTTGTGCTTACATTTTCCCAGTCGATTTGCGAGTTCATTTTTGATTAAAAGCATATTTTGTAACGTATTTTATAACATTTTCAGAAAATTGACCGCAAAAATCGATAGGCGGCAAAATTTTTCAAGGCTACATGAAAATCTGCTCCTTTGAAAGCTAAAAAAATCTGCAATGGTGTCCCACAGAACAATCTTTAAAAAACTAAGCAAATATTTTTGATCAAAAAAGTTTCCGACGACCAAAACACTTTGAGCTCGAACTTTTAGACAAAAATTAGAATGGTCGGAAAAAAATGTGATGCTATTTTAAATGGATTAACTCTTGGCTTGTTCCGAATTTTTTGGCGCGTCTTTTGAGCACCGAAAGTGCAATGTTTCTCAACTTTCAGAATCTCAAATGTCAGTCGAACATGAATTGCTTTGTCTACACGAAAACCACCCGTCGCTTACCGCCAAGGAATCGGTTATTTTTATACATCATTTTTTCCGTAAAATCAACAAATTTCTGTCAGAACTTTGGAGCCTTCTCCTATTTCATGCTCATGTTCATCCAAGCGACGGCTTTCGTGCACGACTACCGGTACGGCCGTCTGTACGGTGAATTTCAGTTCCATGAGTGCCTTAATTCTTTCGCCACTGTAAGTAAAAAAAGATCGATTTTCGAGAAAATGCCAGCTTTTGCAGGGGCTCTGGCATTTTAACTTCTCTTTGGCGTTCCGAATCCTTCCCTTGCATACTCCTCACTCGGGTCGGACTTTCTCTTATCGAGTAATGACATTTTTTACGGTTCGTACTTATTTATTGCAAAAACCAGGCTTGTAAACCGATAATTCAATTGTTGCAGAACTTTCGAATCGTGTGGTCTTCCCTCCACGTCTACCTGCATTTCAACAGAATTGCACACTCGTACGAGACGATTTTGACGCTGACCGACCAGCAGAAAACGACCGGAAATGGTGAGAATTCGTCCAAATATCAAGATGAAACTGTTCGTTTAGAATTCGAAACGCTCCAACAAGAAATTGAGAAGAGCACCACGAAGCTGCTCGTCCACTTCTCCTCGCTTCCATTTCTCGCTATCGCCGCGTGCATTCTCTCCGATATCACTTTCTCGTTCGTCAAGAAACTTTGGAGACTCCTTCCTCCTCACTCGGGTCGGACTTTGTGTTATGGATTAATGACATTTTTGACGGTTCGTACTCTATTATTGCTAACCCTCATTCAATGATTTTCGTTGTAGTTCTCAAGTTTTGAATGCAAGATTTTTCGCAAGTTTTTCGATACAACCATTCAGAAATGTGTTCTTTGTGTGATTTCAAAACTAGAAAAGTGGAAAAAACGATAATTTTGAATAAACTTTCGAGACAAATTGTAGGAATGCATTTGGAGAAGTGCTGATTAGAGCGGAGCGCGGCGAGTGAGCAATAGTGTAGTTATTCAAACTGAATCGAGAGAAAATTTGAATAAGTCGATAATTCAATTGTTGCAGAAGCTTGGAATCGTGTGGTATTCCCTCCACGTCTACCAATTCTTCAACAGGATCGCACACTCGTACGAGACGATTTTGACGCTGACCGACCAGCAGAAAATGACTGGAAATGGTGAGGATTCGTTCAAGTTTCAATATTATAGGGGCACCGGACAGAAAGGGCGCGCTGTTCGCAATCTGGCAGAATTTCTAGGCCGCGAAGCAATTTTCCACTGAAAACGTGGCCTAACTTTTCAAACTCGTCCCCGAGGTCGCTCAATTTGCACTGCAAAAAGAGTTTCTCAACAGCGCCATTTCTGTGCGGTGCCCCTATAATATAAAACTGTTCGTTTAGAATTCGAAACACTCCAATTGGAAATCGAGAAGAACACCACGTAACCGCTCATCCACTCCTCACTGCCCTTTCTCGCCATCGCCGCGTATATTCTCTCCGATGTCACTTTCTCGTTCGTCAAGAAACGTTGAAGATGCTTGTGGCGATAAATCATGAATTATTTTGTAAATTTCTATCGATCGTGTAAATGAAATGGCCATTGTCAACAATCAAAAACATGAAGTGTCCAACGTGTCCGCTTCTTGTTTACGCGTTGTTTGACGTGTCCCCCTAAATTTAAAGATATGCGAAAGTAGAGTGAAACGTGGCATTACCAATTCGAAGGTAACTTTTCTATTTGCGATTATTCTCGAAGAAATCAGACAGTCAAACAGTTTGAGCCGGTCTCCGATTTCACTAAAATGGTAAGCATCACTAAAGAGAACATTCGGAGCAACGTTCAGATTGTTCCAGCACTCGAAAAGTGTGTGTCTGTTGCTGGCCGTCCTTCACGTCACCGTCTCGGCGATCAGCATCCAAATGGAGCTGCTGAAAGACGAAAAGGACGCGTGCTACAAGTACACGAAAAAAGGCGCCGAGTTTCTGATGGTCACCCACGCACGCATCCTCAATTTGGGCGCTGATGGAACGGTTTGTGGCTGGCTTTATAGCATAGTTGCCACGGGCCGGGCCGGGCCGGGCCGAAATTTCCAAAACTCCGGCCCGGCCCAGCCCGGTCGGCCCGGTTCAAAAAGCGGGAATTCAAAATTTGAATTATTGATCGCATGAAGGCAATTTTTTGTAGAATTAGGGGTTTTTTGCAAGCATCGAACATTGAAAAACAAATGTATTTCTCATAAAAAATTCATAATAGCAAAAAAACAAAGAAGAAACACTAAAACTTTAGTTCGAAAATTTTTTTTGTAATAACGAAAAAAAAATTTCCGCGAAAATTTGAATTCCCGCCTTTTGAACCGGGCCGACCGGGCCGGGCCGGGCCGGCACTTCACCGACCCGGCCCGGCCCGGGCCGGCCCGGGTCGGCCCGCATGGCCGGCCCGAAATCTGGCAAGTCTGCTTTATAGGTTTGACATTTGAGGGCTTCACTTTCAGATCATCGGCAACGTTCTGTGCGACTTTTCCAAAAAGAAAACGCTCAAGACGGCGTGCAGCGGTGTCGGAGACGTTAGTTTCTTGCTTTCTCTCTCTTTTTTTTCTACCTCAAATTCCTCTTCTTTTTCAGACGAAAGCGGGCGGAAATTTGGTCCTTCTTTTGTCGGTGACCGCCCGGAAAGAGATGATGCTCTCGCAGGTCGAGTACCGTTACAAGGAGTCGTCGATGCAGCTGAGCAAGCTGCTCGACATGGACAAGCTGAAAGATCAGCAATTCGACCACGAGGTGCACATTCAGGTCAAGCGCATCAAGATTGACGGAATCGGCAACTTGTAAGCACACTTTTTAAACGTATAATGGTCTCCGCACATGGCGTTTTGAACATTTTGGAGCGAAATTCAAAATTTGAGCGCTTTGAATGCTTGTATTTACGTGTATTGTCTGAAAGACAGCAATGCGCAAAATAAGTGATGCGGTTTCGAAAATCTGCGAAAACGCGCGCCAAAATGTCAGAAATTTTGAGAATGATTGTGTTCTCATGACAATTTATCATTTTTTATTGCTTTCGATCACGAAAATCAGAGAAAATGAATCGAATCCGACATTTCAGTGACGTCAGGTTGGGATCGTGCCACGACGCGTATCCGGGAAGTCTGATTGCCGATCACGGATTGTACGCGAGCCGCTGGGACGGCAAAAACAAGAACATCCAATGGAACCGCGTGTACTTTGATCCGGACGGTCTCGGCGAAAAGTTTTTGACCGACTAGTAGAGTCCGTCTTGCGAAAGAGAAGAGAATGTTTGTGAGCAAGAGCAATAAAGAACTATTATTGTTTTGTTGTAACGACGGTGTGCAATAACCTGGCTAATGAGAATTCCACGAAAATGCTTCAACTACGGCTGCCCTGCTCCTGCTCCTGCTCAAATTGCCGACCGGAATCGTGGCGAGACCACACCGGAGAGTCGGCTAAATTGCAGTTTCAACCTTTCATTATTAAAATTACATAAATATGTGAATGGGAACACTTTGGGAGGTCATGAGTTGGCACTTGATAGTGAATGGAGAGGAAAACCAAAAAAAAAAAGTTGAGGAAAGAACCGGAATAGATTTTTCAATATTCAGAAAAAAACTGGGTTTCAAATTAGAAGAAAAGAAGAAGGAGTTTGATTAAAAGTTACACAACTTCACTGCGACTCGGTCGCGGCGGCGCGTCACTGACAAAGCTCGAATCGTCGCCGGCGCCCACCGGCGAATAGTTGGGTTTTCGCATCGCCGATCCTGAAAATCATACAATTACTTTGACGAAATCGAACAAAAAACCCTTCATTCCAGTCCGGCATGCTTTCAAATCCATCCACCTTGAAAACGATTCCCTATTGGCATAACAAGAGAGGGAGGGAATACGGACAGCGACGACAAAAAAACAGAAAGGAAGGAGGGGTACTTTTGAATGTCTTCTTACCAATGGATTTGAGAGCATTTAGACAGAGGTGAAGAAGGGTTCGTCTACAAAAACGGGCGATTTTAACAACATACAACATTCTGGCGCTCATCGCAGCGATCGTCTTTTAAAAACGATGAATCTGTCAGCTGCGGGTTGAGATATCAAAAAGTTGTCAACTAACAAGTTGTTTAGCAAGAAATTTGCGACATTTTATCCGTTGACAATCATGGTATTTCTTGTCAGGTACGTAGACATAAATCGGAAACTCACTGATGGGTTTGGTGTCTTGCGGGGGCGGCAACATGGCCCTTCTGTCAGTGGAGTCCTGTCGGTACACCGCTTGGCCCTGAGTTTGTTTCCAGTCTTGAGGACTTCCGGATGGCTGGCGAGGACCCAGCAGAGTCATTTCCTTCTCGACGGGATCTCGGCGGTTTCTGGAAGCAGTACAAGTATGAAAAGACGTATCAGAAACAGTGATGCTTACCTGGCGCATGTGAAGAAAGCAGCAGCACAAAGAAGTAGAAGAAAAATGAAGGCGAGAATGGCGAGGATGATCGAGGCCGTCTGCCAGCCACTGCCGACGAGACCCTGCAAAAAAGCAATCGATGATATCGTTTAGGCTACTCTACTCACCGCCTCCTTGGGATCGAGAACGGCACCGCGTTCGTCCTGACAGTAGGTTCCGTCTCGGATGCCCCATGGACAGTTCTTGCAGTTGTCCACCTGACCGCCGGTGATGTAGTTGCAGATGGAGAAGAAGCCGGTCGAGTTGGAGACACACGCGGCGGTGTTCGAGTTCAGGTGCGAAGCTTTGCAGGTCAGGTCACAGTTGGGACCGATCAGCGAGCCGGAGCAGGAGATCGAGAAGGACATGGAGAGGCTGAAAAAACGAGTAGAATGTACGTGACATTTCCCGCGAAACACAAAAAAAAGTTCGCAGTTGGAAGTGATTGAAGATCACTTCACAATTACCATTCGTTCGTCAAAACTAATTGGAGATAATATCGGGTTTTCTACTCAAACTATCGTCTTTCTTCCCTGCGTTCTAATCGACTGACTCTACTCGAATGGTGCGTTGTGGATTGTGAATGCAGTGACGTCATAATATCAGTTTTCAGACTCTATCGACGCACGGAACCCCAGCATTTCAGTGCGCAAGCGAGTTGTCAAAGGGGGCGCGCTTGCATCCACCGTCGACTCGGAGTTTCTTTTTTCAATTGAAAACCAGACCAGAATTTTTTCGTTTTTCTCTTAATAAACACTCAAATTTTGTTCTTTGCGAACCGTAGGGCGATTGTCTGAGTTAAAAGCATCGATTTAAGCGCGAAACGGAGCAGATTCGTTCAGAATTGACCAAATTGAGGGATTTTGTCGAAAACTACTGGAAAAAAACGGAGTTTTAACGATTATTTGCCGAAAATCGAGTTCGGACACTGGCATTCGAACTGTCCAGTCAACAAGGAGTTTATTGCGCATCTTTTAAGCGCTCAACTGTCGAAAAATATACAGAATTGAGATAATTTCGATTCCAAAAGGAAAAAAATTCTGTAATTTGCACATAAAACGTTTCGAAATTGACGACGAAGCAGTTAAAATTTCATTTTTTATTCATTTCTAATCATTATCATAAGTTTTGACACTGATTGGTTCTGAAAAGATGGAGATAATGCAAAAAAAGCAGAAAATTGAAATGAGAAACTCTACAACGACGCTCCGGAATTACGCGTTACGCGCCTTGTTTAGCGCACGTGAATTGCGCCAAGCGGATTTTTTATTGGAAGGCGCTGGGGTTCCGTGGCGACATTTGACATCGAAAGCGCTCACCTGGTGCCCAAAAGTTTTCCCTGATACGTCCTCTGCTGGTTCATGTTCTGAACGCCCTCCACCGCTGGCAAAGTATCCGAAAGCGGAACGACGAACGTGTCCACATGGGTCAGGGTGTCATCCTGCACCAGCTGACCCGACTGGGTGATCACTGCTCCGAGATGGTGTGCGAACACGTCGATAGCGGCCTGTAAACGAGTCGTCGTAGCGCTTGCGACGAGTTTTCCGAGAGATTACCGGTTTCGAGGGCAGATTCATCACATAGTTCTGACTCCATTGTCCTTGCGACGACTGTGGCAGCTGTCCGTTGGTGTCCAGGTAGAAGAAGTCGGTGATTTGGTAGCGGACGCTCTCACTGAAATGAATAAAGTCGATCTATGTACATCAATTTTGGTGCTACTCTGGAGAGGAGACGATGAACGTGAACGCAAAGTAGCATCGCGGACTGGTCTTGAGAAAAGAGCACGAGTGACCGGACGGACACGCGCATGTCTGCGAGTTGGGAAGAGCCGACGAGGGGTTCGAGTAGCCGCGCAGTTGGAATTGGATCGTCACACCTTTCGTCGAGCTGCCAGTCTGCAAAATGTCGTTAAAAAGTTGTCTAACGCGTCGAATGACCGTACCGTACTATTCGTGGATCCGAACGGAGCCTGATTGTTGAACACTCCGCGGTTCTGATTGTATCCATTCTGACTGGCCTGTCCGAGTTGCGTTTGAGCCGACGATCCCCAAGAATTGGAATTTGTGTTCGTGTTCGTGTTCGCGTTGCCGTTCGCATTTCCGTAGTTTTGAGATTGCGCCTGAAATGTATTTGGCTCAGATTTGAAGCGATATAACTCTGTTGTTTGTAGAGATAGAAAAATGTTGTCAACTGATAAAATGTACACAATTTCTTGGCGAACATTTTATCAGTTGACAACTTTTTGATATCTCCACTGGCTGCTGAGATAAACGAGTTTTCAAGCAACTCACCCCGTATCCAGTATTCTGCTGCTGTTGCGACCCGAAATTCGCGTACGGATTTTGATTCGGATTCTGATTGTTCAAATTGTATTGTGCATAGGCCAACGAGCAAAGCAGAAGAATCGGAATCGCTCGTCGCGTCTTCATTCTTCTGCAAACCGACAATAGCCTTGTTGGGAGGTGTCAAACGGATGGTAAAAGAGAAAAAAGGGGAAGAAGAACGGTACTCATTCTTCACTCTTATCTACTTTTCCAATCATCAAAGGTTTGCCTATTCGAAAAGTGAGATATTAATGGGTTTGACACCAATTTCAACACACACACACAGGGTACACATTTTGAGGAAAAAAGGCAAACGAAATGGATACCCCCCGACGACAAATATTGGGTTAGAATCCGCGAAAATGTGTACGGCCGCCTAGACATTTTCAGATAAATTTTGCCAAAATGTCTAGTGTTTGAAGCGGTCAATTTTGACAAAATTGTACTAAAAAAGTGCTCTAGAGTTGGAAGACCGGCTCAGTTAGCGGTGTAATAGACAGATGTGTGTCCACTGGAAATATGTAAATTCAGTAAATAAAAGTGTGGCGGAAGATCGAGCGATTCAAGTGGATTCTCGGCGGCAACATCTCTTTCTCTTTTGTGTACATGTGTGAGGATGAAGAAATTATGAATGGCGGTGACACGAGACCGAATGCTAATTGGCTTCATCTCGGCGAAAATACAATAGCGGGGGGCGGGAGGCATTCACTTTCAATTTGACTTTTCTCGGTCAAAGTTCGAGATTTTTCAAGTGTTAAAAAACGAATCGATAGAAAATTTCAAGCTCTACAACTTTGTAATTGATAGTTTTTGATGATCACGCACCTGAACCGAGATATTTCTAAAAAAAAAAGAGAATGGCAGAAGAACTGACTCATACTCGAAATGTGTGGGCGTCATTTTGCATATTCTCGGAATGAGTCATTGATTTTCACATTTAGAGCTCAAAAATTCATAGTTTTTGGGTGAATCACTATGTACGGAGCAAGTTTTGATGAAGAGGATGGGGGCCAAATTTGATTGGGTGCGTGACTCATCGCCTTGTTAGAGACTGTTTATGAATACGCTCGTAACTTGAGAATAACGCATTTTAGCGTAAAATGATTAACTACAAAGTTGTAGATCATAAAATTTGTTACAACTTTTCAGTTGACAACTTTTTGATAAAACGTTTGGTCCCCGAGATATAGTCTCTCAAAGTTGAGAGAACGCCTATAATTCCTTTTTGTGCTCCTTTTGCTAATCGGAACAGTTTCAAACCTTATTCAATTAAAACTCTGTAAAAATTTCAGTTTGTCTTGACTAGAAAGAAATAAAATCGTAAAAACGCGGTGTGTTTTGCTTCGTTTCGCAAAAAATCGTACACTTTTTCACTATTTTTTTGCTGAGCGCAAAAGAAGAGAGGAAAACATGGATATTGTACACTTTTGTGTGAGATTTTCTTTAAAATTGGCAAAAGAAGGAAAAGTACAAGAAGAAGAAGGAGAAGAAGAAGAAGTAGAAGTAGAAACGTGTTGAATTTCAACCAAAAATACTCGGGGCGAAACGAAAGGTAAATATTGTCGTCTTCCCCGCCCCGGGAAGAGCAGAGAGGGAGAGAGAAGGAGCGGAAAAAGTGTATGTTTATGAGTCACCAAAATTTGGAGGGAGGAGAAGCGGGAGGGAGGCGAATACTAAAAAAATGATAAGCGATGCGAATTATCGATTGATTTTAAAGAGGCGCGATATTGTACCGCCTGTATCTCGGTTGTGGGTAGAGATATAAAAAATTTGTCAACTGAGAAAATGTGCAAAATTTCCTGACGAGAATTTTATCAGTTGACAGTTTTGCGATATCTCTACCGACAACCGAGGTATAGTCGTTTGAATAATCGATACGAGAAACAAACGGCTCGGGCTCGTAAACTGTGCTATTATTATTGGTTTTGTACAACAACGTTTTCTCTCTCTCTCTCTCTCTTTGACAACAAGATCAAAAGGAGTGAGGGGAAAGGGGGGTAAACACATAGAAATCGACAACAGATTAGGCGAGGTTTATGAGGGCTTCACGGAAAAGAAAGCCCGGAGATTGTTTGTTTTCCGGAGAGAGAACTAGAGAAGCGGCCAACGATGCGGGGTACTGTTTTAGTGATTTCAGGAAGTTTTACGTTGAAAATTGTCATTATGATGAACCGACAATAGCAATAAGAAACGGAAGAGGTATCTCGGTTACAATAATTGGACAATAACTCTCAAGTGCCATCCGAAGCCCCCCCCGTAACCAATAGGACCAAGGATAAAGACGAAGATGAAGATGCGCGGCGAACAAGGTCATGCAATCCAAACCCGCAAGTATTATGTTATGCATAACAGATCTGTTTGCTCAACACCTTTTCTCATCGCGCGTACATCAATTCGGGCCAGTGGGAATGGGAAAAGTGGCGGACCGGTGAGTCATGGCGAACAATTGCATGTACGGATGTGCGTGCAACATTCAGATTACCGAATTGAAAAATGATTGGACAATAGCGGGAAGTGGTTGACTTTGATTGGACTCTATCTCGGGGACCAAACGTTTTATGACAAAGTTGTCAATAGAAAAGTTGTTGCAAATTTTATGCTCTACAACTTTGTAGTTGATCATTTTACGCTAAAATGCTTTATTCTCAAGTTATGCCATTGTTTCTGATAATGTTCGTCTTCTGACTGCACATTCATGTTTTTGAACGGTATGCTGTTGTTCAATGACCGGAAAACGTGGCAAACTTCTAATAACAGCTTTCTAAAGAGATACAATTCTTGAGAACGTTCAAAAATATGAAAAATGCTTTTCTAAATTTTTTTTGCCCGTTTCAGCACGACTTTTTTGAGCACAGGAACCACAACAGATCGCTGATTTAAAGAAAACGTGATGTTTAAAAGTACAAAAATGACAACAAAAGCGCAAAGAATAACAACGTGCTAACCACACCCATTTGCGAGAGACAATAATAGCGGAAATGAATAGAAAGGAAAAAGCGGAGAATCGGTTGATTTTCCGGGCAGATTCGCAATGAGTATTATGGGTGTGTTTGCATCGATTCACAGTTTCACAATGTCTATATCACGGGCTGTTCGTTTTCAAAAACAATTCCTTGCTTTCGGCTGAAACTGTGTTCAACTTTGAATTGAAACCCCAATCAATACGAGTATGAAACGTTGAAATATTTTCCGAAAAGTACTTTCCCACGATGCCAGCACACTGCTATCTCTGAAGTGTGTTGCCAATCGGAAATGATTCAGAGAGAGAGAGACAGAGAGAGCCCTGCGAAAAGTCGCCAAACAGTCGTAGATAAACAAACAGAGACGGTTTTTCGTTTGGGAATTCCACACACACACACACCGATGCGCGAATGTTTTCTGCTCTATAAACGGAATAAAATCGACGAAATGTAAGCTTACTCGTAGTTTTTTGTGCCAATTAGCTCGGTACTGTCTTTTTAAAGCAATGTGTCTCAGTTGCCGTGTGAGATATAAAAAATTGTTAGCTAACATGTTCATTAAGACATTTCATACATTTTTTGATATCTTCACATTAAAGGCTCCTGTAATAACTTCCGTAGAGCTCATTTAAGAGAGATGTCTAAGACGGAAGGCGTCGACGTCGACAAGGACGAAAACGAGGACAATCCAATTGCAGCGAACAAGGAGGAAAAGCGTCTGAAACAACCGGCCGAGACGCTCATGTTGAAGACAAACTCGACGATCGCTCGCGGCGAACGATTTCAATGGGGCGCACTTGCAACAGGCGGGCTGTGTCGATTTACGCGGCGGCCGATTAATTAATTTTCAACGGTAACTCGTGTTCTTTCCACGTTTTCGGTACAATATACCCGTTTATTTTCGAGAGATTTTCAGGCGTGTGCACAGCAATTTCCAGAAATTCTGATTCAGAAATTAAGGGTGAAGCTGCCGGGGAAACGCTGCTGAAAAAGCCCTCCGATCGGATGAATGCCACGGAAATCGATCGGTCGCCGGTGACGACGACTGAAAGAGACGAAAAACCTGGGAAAAAATTCGGAAATGACAAATTTCTGAAATTTCAAATGTTTTATGAAGAGAACATTGATTTTGTCCAAGTAAAGAGCAAGAAGTGTAAGTCTTTTGCCGTTTTTCTAGTCTTGAGGGAAAAATCGATAAACCTGGCCAAAATTCACGAAAACGACCTGAAATTTTAACGGAAACACGAACGTAGTGTTCTGATGATGGTAAAAATTGTTTCAGATAACCGACAAAAATTTTTTATCACAAAAATGCACTATTTACAACTGATTCATTGAGTTTTATGTACAAAAAAAGTGGAGAGGACACCGATGTGAATGTGGAAATGTAAAATAAATGGAAAACGTCCCGCATTTTCAATAAACATTGTCGAGTTTTCAGGCTCAAAATCAAATGGCTCAAAATCAGGCGACATTTGCACGGCGCCGCAATTTTCGACGAGTTTCCCGCTTCCGGAACATTGACGGCGGTGGCATCTGGCATTTTTGAATAGAAGTTTGTGAATTTCTCTCTCTCAAAAACTCACTTGAAACGATTTCAAAGAGATATCGTTCGATTCGAGCAGTTGAATTTGCCGATCAATTTGCTGAAAATCACAAGTTTGCCCTCCAAAAAATCGATAATTTTCGGCGTACCTCCACACAAGCGCTTCCCGGCTTGTATCCGCTCCAAATTTCGTTCAATTTTTCCTGCAAATGAGTGCAATCAGATTTCGTTGCGTTTCTCGGAACAAAGTTCCATTTTTCTCGATATTATCTGCGGAAATTCCGCGTGAAAAATGTGCACTATCACAATTTGCCATCTAACCGAACGAGAATGTGTCACGTCGAGTCGTGAAAAACCGTGTTGATGGGCGAAAAAAAGGGGTGAAGGATCAGAAATCGGAGCGATTCTTGATCGGTCCCAATAAATTTCAAACTCACGGCATTTTCCAGCGAAAACGCGGCGCCGCGTTCGCTTCTTGTTTAGTCAATTTTGCTCATTTTTCGTGATTTCGCGACAAAAAGTGAGGGCGTGATGCCTCCCCGGGGGCATCCGAAACTTCCATGACCCCGTCTAGAAGTTTGCGAGAGAACGATGTAATTGGAGGTCATTTCGTTCGCGGGCAAATGACACTTTTGAAACGGTAACGAGACGAATGTGAAGTGCCCCATTTCGTTCGGCACTTGATTTATGGTCAACAACGACGAAGAACGACGCGAGGCAACTTGATAAAACCGTTTTTACCTGTAGACTCGACTCGAGCCGATTGAAAAAGTGCGGAAGAGCGCAGTCGAACGCGGGCGGGTGGAATTTGTTGCGCATCGGCAGGTTGAGCAGGAGCATTCTGCAAATCGTCGTGTCGGTTCACTGGGCGCCGAGAGAAGACCGTTTCAAAGAGTACCGAAACATAAAACGTTGAAAGGTACCTGGTCTTCCTCTGCTGCTCCCAACAATCCTTGTCCCTCTTCACACTATCCACACTCTTCGTCCAGATATCCGTGAGCTTTTTCTGGATTTTGTGCGGAAGCGCGTCGACAACCGACGGAACGCGGCACTCTTTTCCCTCTTTTCTCAGCAAAAGCGACTTTTCGGCGGGCGTCAGACGGAGCAGAACGTTCCGTGTTCGCGCCATTTCGATCCAGCAGTTGCCGTTCTTTTCCACGTTTTGCCAGATTAGTTCGATTCTGAATCACTCGTTGTCAGTTTGAAATTAGCGTTGACTTGAAACGGAACAGACTTGCAACGGGCCGAAAAAAATTGCTGTTTAAAGTCGCAAAATTTTCACAAAATTTTCTCAAGAGTGGGCGGAGCGATTGATTGCAACTCTGGCACGCCATTTTAGCAATTTTGCCGCACGCGTTTTCCTCTTCCTTCATATTTTTTTTGCATATTTTTTTTGAGGTCTAACTTCCGGGCCGACCGGGCCGGGCCGGGCCGACGATTTGCTGGCCCGGCCCGGGATTTGGCAAGTCTGAAACGGAACATCATACAATTTGCAACAACGTTGCTGTTGACAACTTTTTGAGAAAACTATTGAAACACGAACTTTGACCTGATCCTCGTCGGCAGTTTGTCGGTGATGGCCGGCATTTCGCACGGCACTTTCTCTTCCACCACCAGATCCGAATATCGATTGTGGAACTTGTCGTCGATTTGCTGAAAACTATCATCTAGAGGGCTCAACTAAAAGCGACGAACCTTCGAAAGACCTCTGCTCGATGTGCTTCTGATCGTCGCGCAGGAAATGATCGAAAAGGAGAGAAGCCACCGCATCTGGAACATGAATGAACTAGATGCTATTGTATTGTTGGAAAGAAGTGAACAAACAAGACCAGCAAAGGTAAAACCCATTAGTGTCGAAATGAGTGAAGACCATGAAAGAGAAAATGAGTGTGGAAAGTGAAAATAGTTCCAAAGGATCAAGAATCTGTGAAGATTCAATAATCAGATAATAGGGAGGAACTGGTAGGCATTTTGTCAGATTACTATCATCGGCCAATTTTATAAAAGTGGTCAAAACGGTGATGCGAGAGGAGGAAGGGTTGGAGGTTTTCGTGTTCTTGTTCTTCAGTTGGAGAAAAAGGAGGAATGCGAGTGAATGAGTGACTAATTGGAGGCGAGGTATTCGGAGAATTCGGGTGCGAACAATCAAATGCCATCTACCATCTTCATTTTCGTTCAATTCGATGACGTTCACCTTTTTTTGTTGTAAAATTTCTTCAACTTTCTCTATAATTACGTCAAAACACTTTTCCAAAAATCTTGAAACCTAGTTGTACATGTTTCCAGTTGACAACTTTTTTGTAAGGTGTATGCAAACTTCTAAGAGATACCGTAGGCTCAGTTTTAGTGATAGAATAAAGTTGTCAACTGAAAAAATGTAGTACTAGGCTTGCACTATGTTTCTCCAGTTGACACCTTTTTTGTACCACCTTTTCTAAGCCTACTGTAGCTCGTGAAAGTTGGAGTTTTCAAAATTTGGGTCAAAATCTTTCAAGACCCATAGAACGCCTATCTTTGGTGGTAGAAAAAAGTTGTCAACTGACGAAATGTCGTGCAAGGCGTCGAGATTTTGCAAAACAAACTATTAGAGCTCTAGGATGTCTTTGAACATAAATATACGCGTTCAAAGTTGGCAATGTTTAGGCTTTTTTCGAACTACAATAATACAAGTGCTATACGAACATTTTGAAACAGAAATCGGACAATATCGCAGTTGAACACGAAAAACCCAGCGATTTGGTTGAGAATCGTGTGGAGGGAAGGAAGAGAAACTGTGAATTCGAAGGGTTAGGGGGCCCAGATAACATCTGGACATGTGTCTCGCCCCCAAAGGTCATTTCACGGCGAGTTTAGAGGTATTAGGAGACGATTTTCGGGCGGAAAAACAACACTTTTCACCATTTTTTTTATGGATGACGTAAAGACACACTCGAATTCGAGGAATAGTCATCGAATCGAATCAAATAAACAAGATGGACACAAGTTGAGAGTGAGATCACAAGAGACGAAAAAGAAGAGGAACGCTATCACATGTGTCTCTAATTCCATTAAACGATCATCGTCTCGAACATACATCAATCTTTTATCTCTCTTCTTCTTCTTCTTCTTCTTTTTACCACTTCATGTTATGATTATGACCGATCGAATCTGGATTTCCTGGCCGCCGCCGCCCGAAGGTGTCATCTGATTGCTTTGGATCTTAACAGACAGGCCAACTGGATCGGAACAACTCAACGGAAGAACTCACGAAAGAATTTTTATCTTTTTTAGAAAATTTTTTCATGAAATGTGATCAACTGACGAAATGTATATCAAAGTGAACTGTGCTCATAGAAAAATAATTGTAAATTTAGCTTTTCATACAAAAAGGTTTTCGAGTTGTTCCGTGAAAATGTCCTTCCGTCTTCCGTACTCGAATAACTTTTTTGTATGAAATGTTAAATTTACAATTATTTTTCTATGAGCACAGTTCACTTTGCTATACATTTCGTCAGTTGATCACATTCCATGAAAAAATTTTCTAAAAAAGATAAAAATTCTTCCGCTCAACTCTGCAACTAACTGGCATAGCAGCAAAAAACAACGTTTTCAAAAAGTGTACAAATTATTCAACCCGTTCGTTCACAATTCACAAAATCAACAAACAGAGAAAGCAGAGGACGGTGGCTCTAGAGATTTCTAACAATGAAACGACAAAAACGGCATTTTGTGTCTCCAAAACGAGGGGTGTCCGCGCATGTTCCAGCCGAGGACCGGCAACGAATGCGCGTCCGAAGTGAAGACGTCCTCTTGCGACAAGTGCGATTCCGAGTGGAGGTCCACTTCTCCCGAGCACGAGTGCATTGAGCCGTCCTTCTGAACATTTGCCAATAAACTTTCCAGTTTCAAAATTACAGAAATCGATCGCTTACCTCGGTACACTTGACCTGGCAGTTGATCCGATTCCCGTTGCTCAGAATCGAGACCCGGACACGTACTCCGCCGCGGTGCAGCTCTGGATTCGGTGCCTGGACGAACACAATGTTCGGGTCGAAGGCGGACGCCGCTTTTTCGATGGACGACAAGAATGGAGGGCCAATGTCCGAAGAGGAGGGCGATACTTCGATCTGAAAATGATTGATCAGCAGAAACAGATTTGAAGGGTGGGCCAGTGGATTGAAGTATATTGAGCAGAGTTGAGCGCAAATGGAATTTTGAAATCCGGAACACGGAAAACGGAAGACGGAAGAAAATTTTTCTCACGGAAGACGGCAGACGGAATACGGAACAAAAAATCGTCAATTCAGAGCCTTTTTTTCCGGTTTTTTTTTTTTTTTAAATAACTAAAGCAACAAAACTTTTGGATCTGGGTACTGCCCGTGGAAGTTCGCGTTCTTCGGGACTAGTAAATGGCTTTTGAAAAGCTATTACTCTTTTACGGTAATAAGAAAAATCCCGGAAGACGGCAGACGGAAGACGGAAGACGGAAGACGGAATTCCGCTCAACACTGATATTGAGTACAAGAAGGCTTTGGACCTGACACACTTCAATCCGATCGTAAAGCTTCTTTTCTGTTCCAGACATCAATAATTAATGCGCTAGGTTTGTCAATTCCGATTCTATTTTTTTTCCACCTCTTCCTTACCTGATAATTAGAATCGATTGCTCTGAAGACGGCGACCCGGAAGAAGACGTAATTCTCCGTGGAGACCGGCGCTCGCACACTTTCCGTCGCCTGCTTGATCATGGCGCTGGTGACGAGTTTACGCGAACAAACGAACACGACGTACGGCATTTCGGGACGGATCAGACGCGGATGCACCGATAGGTCAATGTCGAGGAATCTGGAAACAAGTTTGAGGTCTGCGGTCTGTGTGGAATGAGAGCTTACGTTCTCGAAGACGCCGAATGGGTGAATGCGATCGGGGAAGAGAGATCCGAGTTCAGTGAGACGTTGAGATTCGGCTGACAGACCTGATATCTCTCGCTGGTCGCGTTGAGACACTGTGCCTGACAATATCTTCCGAACTGGTCCCTGGCTTCGAGTAAAACTCGGCTCATCTTACCGGCTCGCGGCTTCGGAAGGCTCAGGTACACCGTTCCCTGGAAAAGTTTTATTTTTCGACTTTTCCAACAGAGCGCTCGGCGACCAAAAACGTAGAAAGCCTCATTTTGGCGCGAAATTCGAAATTTAACCCCATTTTTTCATGTTTTTCGTCAAAAATTACCCAAATTTTGTACGGGTTTCGACGATGTAATTGCATAGCTTTGTTAAACTAATCATCGCGCGCACTTTTTGAGCTTAAAACGATCAGGTTTCATTCAGAGAATGAATAAATTGAATCGATTTTCAAGTTGCGTGCTGAAAATGCGCGAATTTCAGTCATTCGCCGATACTTTTTGCCGTTTGAACGCTTAAAATACTTGTATTAACGTGCTTAATCACTTCCGACACTCACTTCGTCTCAAAACTATCCACATCGGCCGGTATGAAAATTCGGAAATTGCGGCGGCGATTGGCCGCGGAGAGCGTATTGCGAAATATGCCAAAAACGTCTCAAACGCGGCGTTTTCACGAAAATTTCAATGTTTTCTCTCTTTAATGTGCTCTTTTTTCGTCGATATCAAACACAAAAATATCGGAAAAGTGTGCTGGAATTGCGGCAAGATTAAGCCACGCCCCGTTCTAGACTTTTGGTCGCCGTGGTACAGTGACTTTAACCCAGACTTGCCAGATTACGGGCCGGCCCGGCCGAAAATTTGCTGGCCCGGCCCGGTCGGCCCGGCTCAAAAGGCGCGAATTCAAATTTTTGGGGGAAATCTATTTTTTCGTTTTTTTTGCGGGGATCAAAATTAAAACTTTTGCTTTGATGCCAATAAAAACTATTTTTGAGAACTACATTTCTTTTTTATGCTCGATACTTGCAAAATTCGTTAGTTCTACGAAAAACAAACATTTTATTTAATCAATAGTTCAAAATTTGGATTCCCGCTTTTTGAACCGGGCCGACGGGCCGGGCCGGGCCGGAGTTTTGAAAATTTTGGCCCGGCCCGTGGCAACTCTGCTTTAACCAACCGGTATCTCTGGAAACTCGGCGGCGCCCTGATTGAACACAATGTACGTGTGATTGGTATCCAGATCGGTGATGACAACCCTCGACAAATCGTCCTCAATCCCATTCGCATTCTCGTCCAACAGAACCGTCTTCGTCCACAATCGCTCTTTCATTTCCGAACGCTCGTTTCCCTCTTCGATTCGCGTCTTTGTCGCACTTCGAACTCTCGGCGGCACTACACATTTACCCTGGCTGCACACCGAGTTGTAGCAGATTTGAGTGCCCTCGAATCCGGTGCAATTGCCGCCATAGACAACCTGAATGTCAAACTTGCAACGGGCCGGGCCGGGCCGGGCCGGGCCAAAATTGGAAATTTTCCGGCCCGGCCCGGCCCGGTCGGCCCGGGAGGATGCACCTAAAAATTCAAAGATAGAAATTGCTGTTTAAAGTCGCAAAATTTTCACAAAAATTACGAAAATTTTCTCAAGAGTGGGCGGAGCGATTGATTGCAACTCTGGCACGCCATTTTAGCAATTTTGCCGCACGCGTGTTCCTCTTCCTTCATATTTTTTTTGCATATTTTTTTTGAGGTCTAACTTCCGGGCCGGCCCGGGATTTGGCAAGTCTGCTGAATGTAGTTGTTGAGTTTTCAGTCTGTCTCACAAACTACGTTTCTTACCCTGCTCCGACATCTCCACAATTGTCGATCGCACCAATAGTAGGCCGAATCGCAGGTGGCATCGTGCGCGGAGCAGTGCCTGACCGGCTGGTACTCGTACCACTCGTCCGTGTACTGATTCGCGAGCCCATCACGATTCTGAATCGTGAACGGCTTCATTTGCACGTCGTAGCCGTGGTTGTCGTTGCAGTTTTTCTTCAAGAAAACATGGTTATACACCGCCTAGAAACGGGTGTTTACTGTCGCCCACTGCGTCTCGCGCTCCTCCCTCGTCTGACTGTGCTGTCGGAATTGTTCCCAGAGATTGTCGATGAACGCGTGGTGCATGTAGAACGTCGGATCATTCGGACTCACTCTGAACACATGACCGTCCTTTTAGATGTTGATTGGTAACTAACTGACCTGATAACGTACATAAATCCTCCGACCCACACGTGGCTCAATCCGTGCATACTTTCAAAGGTCTTGTCGTGACAGAACGTTAGTTGACTGCAAATTTTGAATTATTTTCGAAAGCCTGCATCTCTGCGAAAAGTTGCTGTAAATGTTGTGCTCTACAACTTTGCAGTTGATCATTTCACCTCAAAATGTGCCGATTTCTGAACAATACAAATGAGAGGAGCTTAGAAAAAGTTAAGAGAAAAAGTTAATGCGATGGAACTGTTTTTAGTGGATTCGAGACATCATCATCAAGGCAGACTGAAACAGCACAATTTTCTGGAAGTTTACCTGAAATTCTTCCTAGTGACAATCCAATTCGCGTCCTTCGGCGTCATCAAACGGTCCTGTTCCCTTCCACCGGTTGATCTGGAAACTAATGAGACTTTGAATTGAAAAAAGGACCAGAATATTTTAGATTTACCACGGTCTCGAGAGCTGACAATGGGCGCAAGTGCGCCCCGCCCAATAGAGCGATACATTGGCGCGAAATTCAAATTTTTACAGCAAAATTTGTGTTTTTTGCCAGATTAGCCACGAAAAATCGATAATTTCTTATTTGTCTCTCGATAAACCGATTATATAGGCTATTACGACTTTTTTAAGCGCAAGAGCGTTAAATTTGGTCAAGTTTGAAGGTTTTTGGCTAAAACTGCGTGAATTTCAGTTGCTTTTCGGTAATTTTCGCGGTTCGAGCGCTCAAAATGCTTGTATTTACGTGATTTATCATTCTCAAAACCAATTCTGTCGGAAAACGGTAAAGAAAACGCAAAATGAGAAGTGCGGTTTAGGCGGCGATCGGCGGCGAAGGCGAAAAAGCGAAATCCGCGAAAAATGCGCCAAAACGTCATAAATTCTGTGAGAATTAGTGTGTTTTCATGTCGAACATGCATTTTTCATCGCCTTTAACCAGAAAAATCAGAGAAAACTTGCTCAATTCATGAAAATGCCTGATTTTCAGCTCTGGAGACCGTGGATGTACCAAGAATCGAACCGAAAATGTTTTGCAATCAATCGAATAGTGATTGCCGTTATAAAAAGCAACAATAATTGAAAGCGAATGCTGTCGCACCACTAACCAACCTGTACAACTTCTTCACCGGAATCTGGCTCAACGGCATCAGCACGTTCGTGTCCCAATTGGCAAACGGACCAGTCTTCACGTATCCGTTCCCGTTGCCCAACAACTCATCCGTCCACAGAACACTATCCGCTTCGTCCGGAAGGCCTGCAATTTTTTCTCTGAGCAAGTGCGGCAATGTCTAATTGAAAATTGGGCAAAAAGGTGCAAAAAAAGGGCGAGGAGGCTGAAAGTATGCGCAAAACTAACAATCTAACCGATTACGGTGCACTTTGAGATGAAAAATGTCGGATTCACGTCAGAGCGTCTTCCAAAACTTCCGGAAAACTCACCCTGATCGAGTGTGGAATCCCAGAAGGGAAGAGTGACCGAGGGTACTTCTGTCTGCAGAGCAATCTCGAATTGTCGAAGGAATTCTCGATGCCATGGGAGGAAAGCTGGTCCCCAGTGGGCACCAGGAGCACTATCCGGGTAGTGTACAAGGGTGTGGAGGTCCCACGCGGTGATATTGTCAATCTGTCGGCTCTTGAGACCGTTCATCGCCAATCCCAAGTCGCGAAGTTCCGACGGCGACATCATTCGGATCTCTTTTCGGATCGATTTGGATGGCGCACGCTTCTGAGAGAAAAATAAATCTATTGTGGACACAATCATAATGCCGCGTCCAAAGTTTCGGAAAACCCGCAAATCTCGCGGATTTTGCTGTCCAAAATCGGCAGAAATTTGCGGGAAATCCGGGGTGCGCACAGCTGAACGAGTGTTACCGTACACCATAAAACTATTTTTTTGAAAAAAATTTATTTAAATTTCTCGAGAGAATATTTGAAATTTTTTTCAAATTTCTTGGGTAAATTTTCAACGGTATTTTTTTGAAAAAAATTTAAATTTCTCGAGAGAATATTTGAAATTTTTTTCCAATTTCTTGAGTAAATTTTTCAACGGTATTTTTTTGAAAAAAATTTGAATTTCTCGAGAGAATATTTGAAATATTTCAAATTTCTTGGGTAAATTTTTCAAAAAAAATACCGTAGTTTTTATGGTGTACGGTAACACTCGTTCAGCTGTGCGCACCCCGGAATTTCTCGCAATTTTCTGCCGACTTTGGACTGCAAAATCCGCGAGATTTGCGGCGTTTCCGAGACTTTGGACGCGGCATGAAACGTGGCTCAAAAACCCACCTTCCTCCTCGCGTCTCTGACACAATTCTCGCGAGTGCACTGTTCCACGTGTCGAAGATATTTCAGTTGGTTTTCTGGAAACTTGTAAATAAATTGGGGGCCGACTAGAAGCGGATAGCTCACCAGTGGTGACCTCCAAAAACTGGCGGCCCGCTTCCTCGTCTCGATCCTTCACCCACTGCCGCTGATGCATACAAACCGTGCGGATCTGGGCTTCCGAGAAGACGTCGAGATCGCCGAGCTGTTGGATCCACTGCTCGCACGAGTCGAGCTTCGATTGCGAGATCAGAATGAGCCAGAGGAAGGTGAGGAGCAGGCGGAGCATTCTGAAAACATTTTTTAACATTTTTTGACTTGCAAAATGCTCATAAACGTGCGTTTAGGAGAGTTGGAAACAGAGAAATGAAGTTTCAATTCAAATGTCCATGTTTCGAAATGCTAATTTGATGTTGAACATCTGTGACTAATCACCAAAACTTGAATGACATCATAAGGGTTTTGGTGTGTAAAAAAGTGAAATATCTTCAAGAATTATATAAAAATACGATTAGATGATGAGCAGAAGACAAGTTTGTGAAACAGAAAACCACATCCTCCGAATACTCTTCATTCTAGACGCTTTATCTTCGCTGCCGCTAGAGATATCAAAAAGTTGTCAACTAATAAAATGTTCATTATAAAATTCTATACATTTTGCTAGTTGACAACTTGTTGCTATCTCTACAGACAACTGAGATAAATTGCTTCAAACAAAAAGAGACGTCCGTCCAAAAAGTATCATAAGAAACAGAGAACGGGCGCGCGCATTGGGTAACACTTCTTCCTCTTATCCGTTATCTTTGTCACTCTCCCAAATCCGTCTACTATTTCTTTTGATTTTCTCAAAAACTGACCAAAAACGGAACGGGTTCTCCTCCTCCTCCTTCTCCCTCATCTTCTTCTCAGAAGACCAAAAGACTGGGTGACTACGTGACACTATACTTAGGGGGCGCAAAGGAGGGGGCGTGGCCTGACGAATTTTCTCTTGATTTCCGCGCGCGCATGTTTGAGGACCTGTACCGAGGTCCCCAGACCAAGTACCATACTCGTAATGTTTTACTTTATGTAATCGACCATGCTGAATCTAATGAACAACTCCGTTTCCCACGAAAACGCACCATTTTCTCAAAAAAAGGCGAAAACGAGAATGGAAGACAGTCTGAGAGCCCGTGTGGCCACATTTATGGCTACACGCGCCTACTTTCAAGTGATTCTAACAGTTTAAGGGATGGGGAATCCGTTTTTTAAGTCAGAATCAGACAATCTAGTTTCCGATTTTTTTTACAGGTCCTCAAACTGGCACAAAAAATTATGCAAAAATTTCAGCGATAACCATACTTTTTTATGTTTGGAATCCATAGATAAACTCTCTGAGAACCCAAATACAAATTTTCAGAGCTCTAGACAGTCTAGGACCAGATTTGTGTTCATTTTAATAGAGCCAGTTTGGCCGAAATTGTAGTTTTTGGGGGTTTTGAGGGTCACAGGTACCTTACACGCGGCTAATTTTCCCAAAATCGGATTCAGCATCAAATTTCCGACCGATCCATGTCGAACTTTTCCATCTATCTAGTTTCCGTTTTTTGAAAAGTGACTGTAAAGTGTAACAGTTTTGGATTTGAGCACGCAAAAACACTAATTTGACACCTAGAAGTGGACCGCGCGCAGCCAGCTTTTCTATGACATTGGCGGCCGGCGCGCCTTCGCCCGGCTGGCGCAGTGGGAAAGTGCTCACTCGGCAATCTAAAGGTGCCGGGTTCGAAAATTTTGACCTCGAAAGTTATTTTGCTTTCTTAGAACATCATTTCTGCTCATTCGAAATGTTGACTCTTTGGTTTGGTCCACCAGACAAGGATAAAAAACGCGTGCGGCAAACTTGCTAGTGAGACTCCGCCCCCTCGTCGGCCGCCGACCTGAGAGAAAACAGGGCGACTTTGGAGTGGTGTAACTCGGGATGTACCGAAAATTTTCGAAAAAAAAATTGGGAGCGTACTCATATAGAGTAGGGGAACACATTCCAACAAGAATTTTATAGAAATTCCGAGTTTCGTGAAACCCGTTGCGGTACCTCTCTATACTACTTTTTCTGGCGTTTTTAACGTTTTTTTTTCCAATTATTGTTCATTTTTCTCAGTTTTTTGCCACGTTTTGGGCCCGTCCTATGTGAATCAGTTAATTTGTGTGAAAAGACAACAATAAAATCAAGTTGTCTGTGTGTGTTGTAAACAAGAGGAAAAGGTGGTCAAAGGTGGGCAAGAAAATGATGAAGAGAAGTTGATGAGATGATAATGGGGACAATACAAACACACGAGAAAAAAATTTGTACACAAAAAAGGAGGGGTGGGGGGTCAAAAAGAATTACGGTTTCAATGAGGACAAATGAATGGAAACCGAGGAAGATTGTCTAATAATGTCTGTTGCCAAGTTGTCTGTGAAGATACGAAGATGTGGCCAACTGACAAAATGTGCACAATTTCTTAATGAACAATTTATTAGTTGATAACTTTTTGATATCTCTACACACAACTGAGATACATCGATTTGAATAAACGATACCTAAACGATAGTTGTAAGGATGAACTTGGACATGTAAAAGTTACTAAATCTATCAATAATTTTTATCATTAAACGAGTTTGAAGCAGTAAAACTATCAGGAAGTCCGAAAAATTGCAAAAAATTTGTCCGAACCTCATGCCCCCACTTTTTCTACCAAAAATAGATGAAATGACATAGACAGAGGTGTAGACAGTGTTGAAAAGGAGAGAAATGAACAATATCACACGCTTCTCCCCCCCTTTACTGCCTTGTTCTTCGTCTGCCATCCATTTTCATCGTTTTCTCCGACGTCGATGGGCAGCGTGATGGGACACGCCCTGAAGAACACACGGGCGGCATATTCATGAGTCATTGACCACAAAAGATTGGCGTTTGTTGGGCAAAAAGAAGACAAAAAATCAGTAAAATGGGGCTAGAGATGAAAGTGGAAAGGTCATGCGCGACGGGAAGAGAGTGGGCGAATTCGAGAGCGATCGCAATCGACAGTTTTGGAAATTTAGGGGGCGACAAAAGTCAAATTATGGGCGGGTTGGTTGGAATGCAGACGCCGAATGGAACGAACAGTTTTCGGTCGGAATTCGAACGTCAACTTTGATGGACAATATCAGAGTTAGGAGCCGTCAAATTTCTCTGAAAGTGATAATACATACAAATTGCCTAGTGATGTGATGCAGTTTGATTCTTTAAAGCAACTTGAAACATGAATATGATATATCTCGGTGCGGATATCGAAAACTTATCAAATGACGAATTGTTAATTAACAAGTTCGGTTCATTGATGTCTCTACAGACAGCTGACATACATCGTTTTGAATAAAAGTAATAGAAACGACACGAGAAGCAAGACTTTATATTGGAGAACCATAGTTCTATATATATCAATATCAAAGTATAAAAAAGTATAATCAAAGTATAATCAAACTAAAATATAAATATCATAATATCAAAGTTTTGAATCGGTAAAAGCTGGAAAATGACTGAAAATGACTAGTGTGCTGAAAACAATTGTTGTAGAGAAGCGAAACAGTGATTTTCGCGCGCGCGCGCCCTCCCGAACGACACTCCGCTCATTCCGGTGCGCCCTGTTTACGAATGGATTCTGTGAAGGCAGTGGATATATAAATACTATCACTGTTCGTCGGAAATAAGACATGTCAATGTGATTTTCTCCAAATTTCTCATGCTTTTCAATCGTTTTGTGGTCTCGATTTGTGAGTGCATAGATATGCTTTGCCTGCTGGTTTCCTCAACCTTTGATGCTTCAACGCTCTCAATTTTGCATATTTTTTGACGGCTCAGCGCTCAAATCGAAGCTTTCAATTAAAATTTCCATATTTATTGAGCCAAATATTGAAAAATCGTATTTTCCTTGTCATAAACTTTCACACTTTCTCACACTTTTCAAAACTTTGACTATTCCTCATTCTTTCTCTCTCTCTCTCTTCGCCCGTCCTCGGTTTCCCTTCGAAACCAACCACTCCAACTCCATCTTTTCCCCCCTCCGTCTCCTTTTCCTCTCTCTCTCTCTCTCTCTCTCTCTCTCTCTCTCTCTCTTCTCTGCGTCTCGTATTTGCCCCCAAACTCTCGCGTCTCTCCGTTTGAAACAAGAGAAAGAGGACGAGATCAATACGACGCGCACATTTTCGGAATATTGTGAAACCGCTTTTATCTATCACTTTTTTTCCGTTTCTAAAAGTTTTCAAGTGTTTGTGGCATTCGAGTACGGAATTCCTGTAGTGTTTCTGCATAATATTGAACCAGTTTTTGTTCCGTTTCAAGTTTTCCACAAAATTGATTTTCTAGTCGTTCCGCACGGAAATTTGTCATTTTGCACTAAAATCCGCCAATTTTTCGCGTTTACTGATTCAGAACTTCGATATCACAGTTCATCAATTCAACTTTCGCGCTCAAATCAATATTTTTGATACTTTCGTTTCTATACCATTAATTCAAGTCCATATATCTCAGCTGCGTGTTGAGATATCAAAAAGTTGCCAACTAATCAAATGTTCATTGCGAGTCGGTGCACATTTCACTAGTTGACAACTTTTTGATATCTCCACACACCGCTGCACAAAACTCGTCTCAAACACCGATAACCGCCAATTTTTCCCACACACCACAAAAAGTGTGTCATCTCTATTGTCTTTTCAATGAAATTCGAGCGAGATAGAGAGATAGAGAGAGAGAGAGAAAGAATACACAATCTCAAGTGCATCAAACCCCGCTCACCCCGTCTTCCCGCTCTTTGTGAGTCATTGCGAGTGACAATAATTTTCATAAGAACGGTTCTCTGATGATTTCCGCCACTTTTCTGGTGTTTTTGTACATTTCCAATCGAATTTTGCGTTATTAGCAAAAATGTTATTAATATGCTCCATTTGTTTCACTTTTTCTGTTTGTAATGAAGCAGGAATTTTTTTTTTCGGTTTCATGTCAGTATGGTAACTGGTGTGAGAGCAGCTGAAAATGATTTTTTAATTTTTAGGCACCTATTTTTTTTTTTGCAGATCGATGATCTAAAATGGCGTCCTCCTCACTATCAGCACCGTGGAAAGATCAGGATCCGTACAGTGCGCCCGGACCGTTGGGATGTGAGTTTTTAATGGATTTTCACAATTTAGCGACGCTTATTTAACATTAAAAAAGGGTTTGAAAGTGCTAAAAAAAACCCTTCTGAAACTGTAAAGGTTGCTCCCTATTCAAACCACTATATCTCAGCTGTTTGTGAAGATGTCAAAAAGTGGTCAAGTGGTAAAATGTGCAAAATTTCTCGATAAACAACTTGTTAGTTGACCACTTTTTGATATCTCCTTCGGCAGCTGAGATACGTTGCTTTGAATGAGCGGTTGCGTGTATAAAGTGTATAATGCCCGATTCAGCGCGCTACGATGATCACCCGCTGCACCTGGACATTCAGCTAGTGGTGCCCGGAATCCGACCGAAGAGCTTCTACCGAGCAGCCAACACGCAGGTCAACATCAAAAGTGATCCTTTGTGAGTACTATACGTTCGAGGTCCCGAAAAAGCGTCGAATTGCAGTAGCATGAAGTGTGTTGTGGAAATTGTGAAGGTCGACAAGAAGAAGACGCCGCCGGAGAAGTCGATTATCGATCGACGGTTTTACGAGGTAACTCCTACGCCTTTCTTCTTTACATTTCTAAGCGTCATTCGTTTGTAGATTCAACGATTCCCGGCCGAAATCGACGACATCACCTGGAAGCTCAAAAAGGACTGTTGTGTGCTGACGATCAAGAAAAAGGTGGCGCAGTCGTGGGAGAATCAGATGTCGCAGTTCGGAATGACCTGATCCATGTTACCCCCCTCCCCTCCAACTTTTTTAAAACTTTTCCCATGTCGGTCTCTCGCTTCTCTTTATGTGCTTCATTGTTCTCATTATCAAATAGAGCACACCTTGACGTTTACCTACTTTTGTGTGCACCCTCATAAAGTGATATTTTTCTGAGGTGAAGCAGTCTGTAGACATCATACAAGTAGGCTGAAACAGTCCTCCGAGGAAATGTCAAAAGTCTAGACATTAAACACCTATCGATAAACAAATACCGAGTAGTAAGCTTCAGCACTTTTTGAAACACAAAATTGGATTACACGGTCTCCAGAGCTGACAATGGGTGCAAGTGCGCCCCGCGCCCCGCACGAAATTCAAATTTTTAAAAGCAAAATTTCTGTTTTTTTGCCAGATTAGCCACGGAAAACCGATAATTTCTCATTTTTCTCTCGATTTATCGATTGTATAGGCAATTACGAATTTTTTAAGCGCAAGAGCGTTAAATTTGGTCAAGTTTGAAGGTTTTTGGCTAAAACTGCGTGAATTTCAGTTGCTTTTCGGTAATTTTCGCGGTTCGAGCGCTTAAAATGCTTGTATTCACGTGATTTATCATTCTCAAAACCAATTCTGTCTGAAAACGATCAAGAAAGCGCAAAATGAGAAGTGCGGTTTTTAGGGGAAAAAAAAACAAAATTTCGAAAAAGCGAAATCCGCGAAAAATGCGCCAAAACGTCATTAATTCTGTGAGAATTAGTGTGTTTTCATGTCGAACAATCATTTTTCATCGCCGTTGACACAAAAATCAGAGAAAACCTGCTCAATTCATGAAAACGCCACTCAGGTAAAATTTCAAACTTTTCTTGGCTCTTCTTAAGACATTCTCAAACTTTCTCAAGACAAAAAACTTTTCCAAGACCTTTTCAAACTTTGTGAAGCACTAAAAACTTTTCGAAGCCTTTCTTAAACTTTTTAAAGAAATTCTCCGACTTTTTCCAGAAATTCTCAAACTTTTCCAAGAATTTCTTAGGTGGCGCCTGGAAAAGTTTGAAAATAGCTAAGAAAAGTTTGAAATTTTACCTTAGCATATTGTGAGCTCTGGAGACCGTGTATAACAGAAAATTGGATTAGGATTTATAATTTGAAAAGAACAGGGCTAGCAGACGAACTTCCATTCTCTCTGTTACTTGTGGTCTTGTTGAAACATGTTTTAACACCGTCGAGTGACACGTCGCACACGAAAAGTGTCAACTAGACAAGTAGAGTACAGTTACGGCCCTTTAAAGTTCGGTTTTTTCCGTTCGCAACTACAATCGTCTACAACAACCATCTGCCAGAGAGCAAACAATCCGTTTCTTCTCTCTCTCTCTCTCTCCGACTCTCCCACTCCACACAATATATCATCCGTTTGTACCATCTGTCGCCTCGTTGAGTCACCACTCCAAATTGCCACTCTCTCGTTCTTTTTCTCGCTCAAAATGCGATTTCTGCTCGTTCTCTATCATTTTGTGCATTTTGCAAGTGCAATATTCTCGGACGCCTACGTGGATATGAGGTTTCTGTTGAGATCCGAGGTGAGCCAACTTATGTACAAACAATTGTTTTCTGTTTCAACTATCATTTAAAAATCAAAAAAAAAAAATGGTTTCATTCCAGAAAGACTGCATATTCTTTCAAGTCCATCAACCACACTCTCAAATGGATATTTCGGTGTCGGTAAGCGACGTTTCCCCCGTTTTGCCCAAGTTTTTGGCATTTTTAGACTCTGAACACCGAATATCCGTTGTCCGTGGAACTTTTCAGTCCGTCCGGCTCACTGGCTCATCAAACACCCGCTTCTGGACGAAATTATTTCAAATTCCCGGCATCGTCTGGAGAATTTCATGAAATTGGAGATTTCCAACTTTGTGTGACCAGTAGACACATTCGACAGCCTGTACAGGTACTTTTTGAGGAGTTTTTTCAATGAACGGTGCTGTTTAGGTGTCTCTAATCGTCGTGATTTACGAGAAAAACGCGAATAACATTGATGTGGCCAGCAATTTGAAACGGATAAAACAAGGATTTGATGAAACGCGAATGACATTGCAGAATTTCGAACGAATCACCCTAAACATTGATGAAAAGTTGAAAACAATGAAGACAGAGCAGGCAAAACGAGCGTTCGTGGAGAAAATAGTAAGCAAAAGGGTTTTGATCTCGGGCGGGCTCGAACCGCCGGCCTTCTGTGTGTTAGACAGATGTGATAACCACTACACCACGAGATCGCCGGCGGAACAGCGCCTCTCGGGGCATTTATATGCACGGTGTGTACGCGTGTTTGCAGGACCGCAGCCACATTGAGACGGCGTTCGAGATGATCAACTTTTGGCATATTTTGAAGTTTTCGCTCAGACTTGCCAGATTTCGGGCCGGCCATGCGGGCCGACCCGGGCCGGCCCGGGCCGGGCCGGGCCGGGCCGGTAAAGTGCCGGCCCGGGCCGGGCCGGGTCGGTGAAGTGCCGGCCCGGCCCGGCCCGGTCGGCCCGGTTCAAAAGGCGGGAATTCAAAATTTGAATTATTGATCGCATGAAGCCATTTTTTGTAGAATTAGGGGTTTTTTTGCAAGCATCGAACATTGAAAAATAAATGTTTTTTTGCTATTATGAATTTTTTATGAGAAATACATTTATTTTTCAATGTTCGATGCTTGCAAAAACCCCTAATTCTACAAAAAAAATGGCTTCATGCGATCAATAATTCAAATTTTTGAATTCCCGCTTTTTGAACTGGGCCGACCGGGCCGGGCCGGGTCGGGCCGGGCCGGGCCGGGCCGACGGGCCGGGCCGGGCCGGAGTTTTGGAAATTTCGGCCCGGCCCGGCCCGGCCCGGCCCGGCCCGTGGCAACTATGTTTTCGCTGGTTCTCTTCACCGCGTTTTTTCAGGTTCGTTCAAGTTAGACCAATAGATCTTAATGAAAAGCGTGTTTCAGGTTCACGCGATAAGAAACTTGTTGTCCGTGAAATAATCGATCGAAAGGAGACTCTCGGGTTCAAAATGCCATTCAACAGCTACCGGTTCAAATTGTGTTCTCTTTTGTTGAATTCAAGCATTTTTAAATACACAAAACACATTTATTCAACAGTTTATCGGTTTCTGAGCCCATGAACGGCGATTCGAATCAAAATGAAGGCGATGACGAGCAGGGCCGGCTCACAGAGAAAAGTGTTCACGTAGTTCATCGCCTTGACACGAGCCAACCAACTCTTTTGGTCGTCTGAAGTATAATGAGCATTTGAATAACAAAAAAAACCTATAAAATTACCCGTGAAGCTTCCAGGACTCTTTTCAATGGCCTCCTCAATCGTGCCGATGTCGTTCAAGACGAGGATGAAGAAGATAAAGTTGCAGAAGGCGTAGATGCCCCATATGATGGCCTGAAGGAGCCAGTGCCACCAGCGATCGAAAATGTCCGGCAGAAAGACCGCCAGCACGACGAGGATCGTCCAGAACAACTGAACATGTAGGCGTGTATGGTCTAGACGGTTCGGAAGCGACTCACGTATCCTCCGTAGTAGTAGTAGCCTTTTGCGATGATAAGGAAGATAATGGAGAAAAGGCAGACGAAGACCATCAGCCCGATGGCCAGGTAGATCTGCGGGAACGGGATCATGAGGAACGGCGAGTTCATGTCGGCCGCCAACTCGAAATCCAGTCCAGCCTTTTGACGGTCCGATGTGTCTTCTTCTTCTTCTTCTTGAAGTCCAAGCCTCCCGTTCTCGTTCTTCACGCGAATAACCGTGTCTTCTTTCATCGTTTTCTTCTCTTGTCTTCCTCGAATCGGACAGAGTTAAACTGATTCGAGTTGGGCGCGTTCGGACGTTTTATAGAGACAACTTATCAGTTGACCCCCACTGATTAGAAGCGAATGTTAGTGGATAAACTGATTAAAATAACCGTGACGACTGATTACAACTGATATTGTTTATGGGGCTATTCAGCGTATGTTTGTTTTCCGTTTTTTTCGTTTTTTTACACCGCTGAATTGGTTTTTTTGGTAAAAAAACAAAAAAAACGGAAAAAATTATTTTTTTCACAGCCTGAATAACCCCATTATCATCAATTCACCGCTCGTGCCCTCTGAGAAAAGCCCGCGAAGTTCAAATGAGGCCCCGCCCCTTCAGCGTTCAATTTTTGCAAGTAGCGCGCGCAGTTTTTGCAACGGTGCCGCACGCATTTTGCTTTTCAGTTCGACAGCGAAAAACCCAGTGAAAAAAACATTTTTTGTCGGTTTTTAGTGTTTTTTTTCTGAAAAGAATGCTATAATTTTCACGAATTCGGTGTTTAGAGCAATGTGTGCGGCAGCGTTGCAAAAACTGCGCGCGCTACTTGCAATAATTGAACGCTGAAGGGGCGGGGCCATTTTCACACATTTTGCACTCGCAACAATTTTTCATTTATCCGACTCCTCAGAGCTCGACGAGTTCAACCGTTTCATCTTCATTCCCCAGAGTGTGATGCGAATCAAAATGAACACGATGAGCAGGAGCATCGGCTGAGTGACGAACGTGAACACCCAGATCCACGTCTTCAACTTCCCATAGTACGCTTTGTCGCGTTCTGGAACCCGGTTTTGACACATCTCCCACAAGTTCGATGGGCAATGTAACGTACTCGAGTAGTTCGGATCCGCTTGCGCTCCATTACACGTCAAAAGGATCATGACGAAGAAGAGAATGTTGAGGGCCGAGTAAATGCTCTGAAAGTTGGGGAAAAGTATGATTGAAACAGTGACAAGCCGCACCCAATAGACGCTCTGAATGAGCCAATGCCACCAAATATCCAAAGCGTCCGGGTAGACAATGGTAAGTGCCACGAAGAGAGTGAAGAAGAACTGAAAGTGAGTGGTTCTCGATGATTCTCGAAGGTTCTCCTACATATCCAAAATAAAAGAAGTATCCCCTGGCGACAAGGAAAAAGACGATTGTGCAGAGGCAGACGAAGGCTTGAAGAGCAAGAAGGACGTAGATTTGAGCAAAGGGCAGCAGCGGGAGACGGTTGTTCATTCCGGCGGCCATTTCAAAGTCCGTTCCTGCTCTCAGACGTGTCGCGGAGTTATTCTGGAAACAAACCGCTATTATGAACTTCTTGAGCCGCAGAACTGCCCCAACTCACACATTTTTGTTCCCTACAAATATCAGCATCTTTCTTCATCGTTTCAAAAGCTTCACTGAACGGTCTCCTTTAATCAGTAATATATTATTATCAGTTTCAAGATGGTGATAAGTTACTGATACTGTACGGTCAATAAATAAGCTGATAACATTTCGGCTATAAAAGGAGCGATTCGAGTGTCATTTCTGTTCAAGGATCGACCGCAGCGCGACCATCAACGATCCAAGAGGTTCCAGTGACTTCCAACGAGTTCCAACAGGTAACCACATACCAAACATTTATTAAATACACAAATAGAGTTTGAAATCTATTCCCAACGCTTCACCTATTTCGTATTCCATGGACGGCGATGCGGAGCATGATTAAGGCGATGACGATGAGCGCCGGCTCGCAGAGAAACGTGTTCACAAAGTTCCAGGTTCGGATGCGACTCAGATACGCTTTGTTCTCGTCTGAAACGAGCTCTCTTTTCCAGCACTTTTCCGCGGCACGGCGTACCGTTCAACGCGCCGCTTTTCTCCCAATAGTCTTCGGCTCGATCGCACGCCACGTAGACGAGAACGAAGAAGATGAAGTTGCCGACGACGTAGAAGCACCAGACGATGCCCTGGAGAAGCCAGTGCCACCAGCAATTGAAGATGTCGGGCACGACGACGCCGAGGATGGCGAAGATCATCCAGAAGAACTGAAAGGTGTTGCGGTGACGGAGGGGGAGTAATAGGGCAAGTAGGCACTGACGTATCCACCGTAGTAGTAGAAGCCTCCCGAAATGATGAGGAAGATGAGGCTGAACACGCAGACGAAGCCCATCAGACCGATGGCCAGGAAGATCTGCGGGAACGGGACCATCAGGAACGGCGAGTTCATGTCGGCCGCCAGTTCAAAGTCCAATCCGGCTTTCTTGCGAGGCTCCGAACGTGCAGGCGCATTCTCAGAAGATTGCTGAACAAGACGAGATTGAGCCGCGCGACGCGACACCGCAACGCACCTCTTTCTCGGTGTCCACGCGAATAACGGTGTCTTCTTTCATCGTTTTTTTGCTGTTTCGGAGGGTAAACTGATTAGGAGGCGCCCGGCGCTGAAGCCCTTTTATAGGAGAAGATCTTATCTATCGAGGGCACGCAACTTTTTGTTCTCGTTCTAGAAAAGCGGGGGGGGAGGTCACGGTTTACTAGAAAATCGGGAAGAAAAGAATTGTAAAGCTCTGAAGGTAATTTGATGAATTGACAATATTTGACTATAGGAACGGTGTGTGTCTAAATGTGTCTAAATGATAAGAAATTGATAAGAACTGATAAGAAACGTGTTGAATGTAGATGAATTTACAAATTTAGACCCCTAATATCAAATTTTTAACTTTTTTTTAATCATAAACCCGTTTCATGTGGCTCCTAAAACAAATTTAGACCCCTAATATCAAATTAATAACCTTTTTTATCATAAACCCGTTTCATGTGGCTCTTAAAACAAATTTAGACCCCTAATATTAAATTTTTAACTTTTTTAATCATAAACCCGTTTCATGTGGCTCCTAAAACAAATTTAGACCCCTAATATCAAATTAATAACCTTTTTTATCATAAACCCTTTTTTTATGTGGCTCCTAAAATAAATTTAGACCACTAATATCAAATTTTTAACTTTTTTATCATAAACCCGTTTCATGTGGCTCCTAAAATAAATTTAGACCACTAATATCAAATTTTTAACTTTTTTAATCATAAACCCGTTTCATGTGGCTCCTAAAATAAATTTAGACCCATAATATAAAATTTTTAACTTTTTAAATCATAAACCCGTTTCATGTGGCTCCTAAAACAAATTTAGACCCTAATATCAAATTAATAACCTTTTTTATCATAAACCCGTTTCATGTGGCTCCTAAAACAAATTTAGACCCCTCATATCAAATTTTTAACTTTTTAAATCATAAACCCGTTTCATGTGGCTCCTAAAACAGACCGATAATATCAAAACCCGTTTCGTGTGTCAGAGCAAGTTTATCGATTTCTAATGCCATAAAGTGCAATTCGAACGAGAATGAACACGATGATGATGAGCACGGGCTGAAGGAGCCACGTGTAGATGCTCACCCACGTTCGAATGTTGTACGCACGATTGCGCAACTCGTCGTACGCTGGAAACACTCTTTTTTTTCCCCGGGAATCGATTGTTTTTGCAGCATTCTCACTTCCAATTCTTTGCAGCCGATCCTTGAACTTTTCACAATCGTCGAGTTCGCGGTTACACGCCACAAGGATCATGATGAAAAAGACAATGTTGAGGAGGGCGTAGATGAACCAGTAGACGCTCTGAATGAGCCAGTGCCACCAGTTGTCGAGCGCGTCGGGCAGGAAAATGGCGAGAGCGGTGAGGATGGTGAAGAAGAACTGGAAACACGGTTTATAAATATACATATGCATTGAGAGTGAGAAAATGCGCGCACATATCCGAAATAGTAGCTGTAGTAGCCACCGGCGCACAGGAAAACAATTGTGAACGCACAGACAAAGACCTGAAGGCCGAGGAGGAGGTACTGAAAGATGAGCGCATGTTTTTTTTAGTGAAAAAGTGACAAAAACTCACAATTTGTGGAAGGGGGATACAGAAAAGCGGCGAAGCGGAGTCGGCGGCGAGTTCAAAGTCCACGCCAGCTTCTTCGCGAGAAACACGAACCATTTGACTTTCCATCCGAATAACGGTGTTTTCTTTCATTGTTCGTACTCTTCTCAATCGTTCCAGAAGGCGCTGAAGTGCAACAAACACTCCCGGGAGCTTCTTAACTTTGATCTGAACTTGGCCTGGCCTTCCGGGGGTCACCGGGAATGTTCCCGAATGTCAAGAGACTTTGAACCGGGAAGAATAGGAGAATTTCATTGAAAAACAGAGAAGAGTACCCGAAAAGTGAAAGTGAATTCAATATAATGGAGGAGGCGGAAAATCAGAAAGATCTGGTGATATGAGGAACTGAAGCGAAAAGAGCGATTGTGGATCCGAAGAGGAAGGAGGTGAAGACGACCATGCAGATGCGGTCAACGACCTGCAAAATGTTCATGTTTCAGGAAGAGCACTTATGGACGAGTATCTTCACGGAAGTAGTAGCACTAAACCGTTGTCAAATAGAGAATTAAAGTGCTAGGAGGTGTGGAGCAGAGTTGAGCGGAAGAACTCACGGAAGAATTTTTATCTTTTTTAGAAAATTTTTTCATGAAATGTGATCAACTGACGAAATGTAGAGCAAAGTGAACTGTGCTCATAGAAAAATAATTGTAAATTTAAGTTTTCATACAAAAAAGTTACGCGAGTTATCTTCCGTTCGCCCCCTTTTTTCACGGAACAACTCGAATAACTTTGTTGTATGAAAAGCTAAATTTACAATTATTTTTCTATGAGCACAGTTCACTTTGCTCTACATTTCGTCAGTTGATCACATTTCATGAAAAAATTTTCTAAAAAAGATAAAAATTATTCCGCTCAACTCTGGTGTGAAGTGTACCCGCTTGTCATACCATAGCAGAAAACTTCCAGTCGTCTTCAACTTTTTTGCCTTTCTCCTTCTCTCGAATGTGTTTGTTGATTTCCTGAACGTGTTCACATGAATTCCTGCGTGTTTGTTCAAAACTAACAGATAAATGTTGATGAACTTGTTGTAATACGAGAAGTTGAGCGATCTGCTCGACCGGAACCCGATTGCTCATCCGATTCGACGCGTTCCACCACAAGTGAGCAGGCTGGGGTTCGGATGCGGTTGTCTGGTGAGAGGCGCCGGATCTCCAGATGTTCTCATCGACCAGCGGAGCCACTTCATCTTCTCCCTCTTCTGGATCTTCAACCATTTCGTTTTCATCGTCATCGTCTGGGTTTTGAGTGCAACTGGTCACTTCGTCCACAATTGTTACTCGACGAGGAAATCTGCAACATTTACAGTTTCAATGAGACACTTATTATTGCTGATAAATAGTTGACTGTTCTATTTTGTGCTAGTGTAAAGATTCGTTAAAGATTCGGCTTTTCTGGGACTGCTGCGCTCTCACTCACGACGGCGTCGGTTTGTTCGATTCGACAGTAATCTGCGAGATGAGTGTGGCGATCCTCTGCTGATCGAGACGAGTTTGACGCTCTTCGAACTCATCGTCCGACTCTTCCTCTTTCACAAGACTCCCGCCTTTTGCAACGTATCCGGGACGACGCATCATGAGCAGCCATGGAATCCATTCGAGCATCACGAGACGAAACTGAGATGTTTTGAGCGTCATTTTGAAAAGTGACGTTTCAAATAGAAGCCAAGTGCTACAGCACGGCGACCAAAAACGTAGAAAGGGGCGTGGCGCCTAGCGTGCACGGTTTATCACCATTTTGGCGCGTAATTCGAAATTTAACCAAATTTTTCATGTTTTTCGTCAAAAATTACCCAAATTTTGTACGATTTCGACGATGTAATTGCCAAATAACTTTTTTAAACTAATCATCGCGCGCACTTTTTGAGCTTAAAACGAGCACGTTTCATTCAGAAATGAATCAATTGAATCGATTTTCAAGTGTTGTGCTGAAAATGCGCGAATTTCAGTCATTCGCCGATACTTTTTGCCGTTTGAACGCTTAAAACACTTGTATTAACGTGCTTAATCACTTCCGAAACACTCACTTCGTCTCAAAACTATCCACATCGGCCGGTATGAAAATTCCGAATTGCGAAATATGCCAAAAACGTCTCAAACGCGGCGTTTTCACAAAAATTTCAATGTTTTCTCTCTTTAATGTGCTCTTCTTTCGTCGATATCAAACACAAAAATATCGGAAAAGTGTGCTGGAATTGCGGCAATTTTCAGAAAACGCGTTTCAGATTAGGCCACGCCCCTTTCTACACTTTTGGTCGCCGTGATACAATACCACCTACCGTATTGCTCATCTCATGCGATTTGCCAGTCCGATGATGGAAATTGAGCGCCAGAGTGGTTGCAGTCACACAACACGCGCATGTGAACAGACAAACTGCGAAGAACGCGCCTGGAAACTAGGTAGGTTTTTCACCAAAAAATCGATATTGACGCGTACCCAAAAACGGTACAGCTTCAGAGGTTGGCGGCGAGAGCTCGGCGACGTAGTTTTGAAAAATGCAAATCGAGAGCATTATCGTAATTTCTAAACGTTTTGTGTTTTATGCTTTGAAAGACGCGCTTACGAAGCGACATTTTCTCTCCGGCGTCCGGAGGAAAAGTGAAGCCGACCAGGGTGAGCATAGTGATCAGAATACATGGAAGAATGAGGTTGAAAGCTGGAAAAAAGTGCAAAGAAATCGATAATACAGTCAAATTGGTCAAATGCAGCAAGTCTAATAGCATTCGATTTGAAATGTCAACTATTATAGGGGCACCGGACAGAAAGGGCGCGCTATTGAGAAGAGCCCGCGAAAACCTGGGGGACTCTAAATTTGAATGGTGTGAGAAGGGAAAGTTAGTCCGCGGCCACGTAGGCTGCTGCAGAAATTTTTGTTTTCCTTCTGTTTTCCGTTTTCTTTTTAATAAATCGATTGTGTTCTCACCTTAGAATTCCTATAAAAAGCTATCGCAGTCGAAAAATGGTGCACGTCGTCAATGTTTTCTCTTATTTTCCGCAAACTGTTGATTGAATCTGTTTAGAAACGCATATTTCGAACATGAAAAAGAAAAAATTAATTAAATTCACTACGAAAAAGGTGAGAACACAATCGATTTATTAAAACGAAAACGAAAAAACAGAAGGAAAACAAAAATTTCTGCAGCAGCCTACGTGGCCGCGGACTAACTTTCTCCTCTCACACCATTCAAATTTAGAGTCCCCCAGGTTTTCGCGGGCTCTTCTCAATAGCGCGCCCTTTCTGTCCGGTGCCCCTATAATAAACACGTACCGTAATACAGCGCCCTTCTCCGTATCACAAATGTGAATACGAGGTCGTAATAAGGTTCGGGACAACATTGATAGTACTGAATGTTCCGTTTCACAGTTGTGCCTTCAAAATCGATGATCACTATTGTTAATCGGGCCTTTTCCAATGGTTTTACCTTCCAACGTCCATTCTCCGTTTTGCATGTAATTGGAGACGTCGAAACCGTTCTCATCAATCTCTAAATTCAGTTTGGTGCCGTCGAAGGTCCAGGAGCCGAACTTGAGGAAGCATTCCTGGACGTCGAACGGAAACCAGACCACTTGGATTTTACACGACAGACGATAGAGGCCTGGCGGCATCCAATTGACCAATCCGTTCGGATAAACCAACAAGTTGGAGGCGAATCTCGAGTCGAATTGCGGATCCGCACTATTGTACATCAACACGTCGGGCGTCCACAACTGTCCCTTCTTGAATCGAAGATCTGTGACACCACCGTACTCGTCCGGCTCCCATTTCAACGAGTAATCGGTCCAGGAGAACTTGAGCCACGCATTCACATCGACCACTTGGTTGCGCTCGTCGACGTCGACAATTTGTTGAAGGACGAGTCCCATTCGGACAAGAACCGCCTCCGAACTGTTCTCAATCGGACGCTCCAGTGGCTCGTAGTCGGCTAGCAGTTCCGTATAGAGATCGCCTAAAATGATTGATTGTTTTGTTTTGGCTGCAACTTGTTCGTACTCACCCTCAGTCTTGCTCGCATCTTTTCCGAGTGTCAGAAGCAGCGAAATGTGTAGTATTAGCCAACAATATTCCATAAATCATAAATAGACACGTCTGTTGATTCGGTCTGCTGATTCTGGAACATCCATCGGTTTTACACGGAGCGAGACGAGACGTAATTATATTATCGATTATCGTTCGGGATCTCAACGGATTATCCGATGTTTCTCACAGAACTCAACGCAAGAACACGGAAGAATTTTTATGTTTTTTAGAAAATTTTTTCATGGAATGTGATCAACTGACGAAATGTATAGCAAAGTGAACTGTGCTCATAGAAAAATAATTTTAAATTTTGCTTTTCATACAAAAAAGTTATTCCTTCCGTCTTCCGTTCGCCCCCCTTTTTCACGGAACAACTCGAACAACTTTTTTGTATGAAAAGCTAAATTTACAATTATTTTTCTATGAGCACAGTTCACTTTGCTCTACATTTCGTCAGTTGATCACATTTCATGAAAAAATTTCCTAAAAAAGATAAAAATTCTTCCGTTGAGTTCTTCCGCTCAACTCTGGTTCCTATCTTCAATTCTACTTTGCTTTTAGGGCTCTAGTCGACATAAAACACATAAAATCAGTCCAGATGATCCGATTGGTTCGAATATCGAAAAAGGAATGATCGAAAAGTTCAAAAACGCTTCGCTCACTCGCATAAAAGAAGAAGGTATGTGTCTGAGGAGGAGGAGGTGAAATGCGGAAAATCCTGAGTACTCTCTCTCTCTCTCTCTCTCTCTCTCTCTCTCTCTTGCCACCACCGCTCGACGGACTGTTTGCTCTAATTTTTGCTCTGAGAGCCACTAGAGATATACATTGATTGTTCACTGCAATCTGACGGAAAATGTGTCACACATACACACACACATCACAAATTATTCGACCGCCCGCGTTTCTTTCCACTTTGACACTTTTTGTTTTGGAAAAATGTGAAACATGAAAAGTCTTCATACCTATGATCTTATGAACGTTTCGAGAGGACGACACTATATCTCGGTGTTTGTTGAAAGTGATAAGAGAACAGGCAAATAAAGAGATGGGTTCAAAGTGCGTACAAAAATGAATGAGCGCTTCTCGGTTGTTCGACAATGAATTTTTGGACCGAGAACGTCTCTTTTCAAGAAAGATATTCTCGGATCCGAACAGATCACATGAAGCAACAACGACCGCAAGTTTTCAGACAAAAGAAAAGAAAACGGAGCCTCAAATCGTGAAATCATCAGACATCACTTTACCGTAACAGCAATCTGATATAAAAATTATTTTTGCCTCTTTTGCCTGATGAAACTCAGCATAAGGAGAATAAACAACAAAAGTTCATTGCTGTCCGGGGAGCAAGAAAATCGCACCGAAGCGATTCGATTGAAACGGTCCCGCAGACGAGTCGGTGGGCTTTTCCGAGTCGAAAAACAGTTTGGTCCGGTTCTCGGGCGTTCCCATGTACGCCGCCTGGAACTTGGCCTCGTCACGACGATGCTCCGTGTAGGTCTGGATGGAATTTCATGTAGAAATGTTCGGGAAAAAACCAAAGCTCACCTTAATCTGCTCCAAAAACGCCTCCTTCGACAATTCGATCACTTTTTTGCGCAAATCTTGCATTTGATTCACTGAAATGCTCGTTCAGAGTGTTTTTTCAGAGCAAGCAGTTCACCAGAGAGACCAATGAATCGCATCTTCACAGTTTCCTCATTTCCCTCTCCCTCCTCCTCACTTTGCTCTTCTTGTTTCGGTTTTTGAGCCACTGGTTTCGGAGCCACCTTTTTCGGAGCTGAAGTACTGTTTTTTGTTTGAAATATTGAGGATGTTTAGCATTTTCCAAAGACTAATGATTTGTCTTTAAATAAAGTTAAATATTGAAGATTTGAAACAGTTCTCAAAAGTTCGAACCCACCTCGTTTCTTTTTGGTATTCTTCGACTTTTTCGTCTTCTTCGTCGCTTTTCGCGCAGTTCTCTTCGCTTTTTCCGTCTTTTTGCGCTCTTTTCGTTGTCTGAAACAGAGTTGAGCGGAAGAACTCAACAGAAGAAAACGGACGAATTTTTATCTTTTTTAGAAAATTTTTTCATGGAATGTGATCAACTGACGAAATGTATAGCAAAGTGAATTGTGCTCATAGAAAAATAATTGTAAATTTTGCTTTTCATACAAAAACGTTACGCGAGTTGTTATTCGTTTGCCCTTTTTTCACGGAACAACTTGAATAACTTTTTTGTATGAAAAGCTAAATTTACAATTATTTTTCTATGAGCACAGTTCACTTTGCTATACATTTCGTCAGTTGATCACACTTCATGAAAGAATTTTCTAAAAAAGATAAAAATTCTTCCGTGAGTTCTTCCGCTCAACTCTGGTCTGAAAGTGACAATTCCTACTAGAATGAGATCAGTTCTACTATTAATTGACCTATAAAAGTGGTAATGGTGAAACTGTAAATTTTCTACGATAGGTGACCCACTTCTGCCTGTACTTGTCCTTTCTCTTCTTCGCCTTCGTGTTCCGTTTCGTCGCCTTCGTCTTCGTCTTTGTCGCCTTGCTCTTCCGCGTTTTTCCGCGACTCGGCCGCTTTTTCGCCACCGACGCTTCTGCAATAAAAGAATATTGTGGTCCCCGAAAGACGAGAGCAGGACTTACTGGCTTTTGGCGGCATTTTTGATGAAAATGATGGAAGCCAGTGTGAATTCGATGTTTGGATCAATTTAAAAAAAAAAAGTAAACTGTCACGTATCCGACAGAGGGTTCTAAAGTTTCAGTCGGATTTGGAGACCCAAAAAGTTCGATATTTTGAGCCAAGCCTGTAAACAAGCCCATTTTTGTACTATTGTAAATATATTATTCAGTGATGCGTCATGAAATCCGGCGAGATGTTTGATGTCCGATGACACCGAACTATAGCGCTCTTATAGTACCACCTCGATTTGTTTTCAGAATTTTCCAAATGAGACAAAAAAGGTTTCCCTGGTGAGTGAGTTCGTATAGCGCTGATATCATTCTAGCGCTTTACCATATTTGCGGCTCCAATTCGCATGGGATCCAGCGAAACCGCCTTATTTTCTTCGCGAACAATTCAGTTGTGATCGTCTCGCCAATGAGCAGCCTGATGTTCCAAATAAGCGCGTTATGCCCCCCCTTCTACCCATTTTACCCTAATCCTAATCCAACAATATTTTGCCATAATTCTATTGTCTCCATCACACTCGTCCTTATTCGTTTTCTCTTGAGCCTTCCTAACGTCTTCTCAACTACACTCTTGTTTTGCCATACTTGCCGGGCCGTGGAACACTGATTTCTTGAACATTTCCCGCGCGCCTAATCCCGGCCATTCAAATTGAAGAGTATAAAAATGGCGAGACTGAGTCAGTTTCTCTGTATTTTTCCCCCCGACTTTTTTAGTTAGTTGGGCCGATGAATAGAGTAGAAAATTGCTCTTTTTTTTTTCGCTTCTCCGTCACAGCCATTTTCGCTTACAGGTGTGTTGGTTGTTTTTTGCGAGAAGGAACATGCTAAAAGACGAACAAACCGCTGCTCTCATTGTTTTACCGGTAAGCCGCATAGACTAGGTTATCCAAAAAACAGTTATCCCATTTCCAAACTTTGAGAAGCTTTATATGAAGCTGTTGAAACAGGTGATGATAGCTGAAAACTGATAAAAACGTGCGAGACAGTAAGAAATTGGTTCACGTCCGATAAAGGGATCGTAAAAAATGATGACAGTTTTTCAGACTATTTCCAGGGACATTCTGCATCGGACTGGAACTCTGAAAACTTCTCCAAATGCGTGGCTTCACGGCCCGCCTTTTTTTTCAATATATCTCCAGAAATCGAACATAGGGACCAGAGTTGAGCGGAAGAACACGGAAGAATTTTTATCTTTTTTAGAAAATTTTTTCATGGAATTTGATTAACTGACGAAATGTATAGCAAACTGAACTGTGCTCATAGAAAAATAATTTTAAATTTAAATTTTCATACAAAAAAGTTGTTCCGTGAAAATGTCAGCCCTCTTTTTTCACGGAACAACTCGAATAACTTTTTTGTATGAAAAGCTAAATTTAAAATTATTTTTCTATGAACAGAATTCAATTTGCTATACATTTCGTCAATTGATCACATTTCATGAAAAAATTTTCTAAAAAAGATAAAAATTCTTCCGTGTTCTTCCGCTCAACTCTGCTAGGGACCTCTGATTTTTTGATAAGAGTTCAATTTTACTGCGTTCTTTAAAATGAGCCAGGTCAGAGGTAATCGTAAGGTTTCTGAGAGAAGTTACAGCTTCACAATTTCCACTCCTCCGTATGCTTTGCCGGCCCGTGCGGCTTACCGTTTCTCCTGAGACTTAAACCAGGCGTACATGAATCGATAGAGACCTCGTTTTAAGAAAGTCAAAACCGAATGTGTTAACAATCCCCCATTTGCAGCTGTCTCTGATCGGAGTGGTGGCGAACTGGACGGTCGCCCTGCTCATCCGCCAACTTCCGTCGCTGAATAACTCGTTCGGCCGTCTGACCGCTTCTCAATCGGTCGGCGACGCGCTTCACTCCACCCTCTTCGCCTTTTACTTTGTGCCCATGTGTCTTTTGTGAGTCGCTCATGCCAATCGTCGATTTCAGAAATTGTGTGTTCAGCAACATTGACGTCCTGAAAAAGTACTCGATTCACTGCGGTCATTTGCTTCTCATCGCCTACGACATCTCCACTTATTCCCATTTTTGCATCTCGATCAACCGCTTCTGCTCGATCGTCTCGCCGATCAAATACGAAACGATTTTCAGGTACCACCACGACTTTATTTGTTTGTTTTTAACTTCTGGAAGCCGAATTTCAGCATGTCCAACACCAAAAAGCTCATAATGTTCTCCTGGGCGCTCGCCATTCTTCCCACTTTCTACCTTTATGTCTACAGTAATCTTAAACCTTTTAAAACACATGTTCTGGCCAATTTCAGACGATTGCAACTTCTACTATATCGAAGATTTCTGGGTGTTCACCTTCAAAAACACGCCCGTCTGCAATACAATCGTCTGGTACGCCGACTTTCTCAAGTACAACTCGATCGTTCTCACAATTGTGATCATCGACGTGATTACCGTGTCGAAAGTCCGACATTTCAAGGCTCACGTAGGAAAGTGGTACGGAAACCGCATATATTTAATATTGTAGCTCTCAAAAACCGTGTCACAAGCGCAGTCAAAGCGAAAGAGCAGCGAGATGAACTTTCTGAAGCAGGCGTGTCTCCAAGCCTTTGTTTTTGTCTGCGAACTCATCACCTACTTCATAATCACTCCGAGAGTCGACGGAACTGAGCGTTGGCTCCGATTCTTCCTCTCCACCGTCGCCTGGGTCTGTGTTCACATGATTGATGGGTCTGTCTTCACCAACAAAAAACCGCCTAGCACCCGCATTTTCCTTGCAGAATAATCACTCTGAGCTTCAACAACGAATTCACTCAAACCATCTGTCGTCGCATCAAAATCAGTGGGTCATATACCCTTTTTTTCAGATTCTCTAAAAAATTAAATTTTCCAGAAGACCTCTCCGCCTACACTTCTTCTAATCTTCCGGAGAACACCTCGACAAATGTTAGCCACCACCACATCGTCTCGAGATTCTGATTTTTAGCTATTCATCGTGACATCTTTTTCCATGAGCAGTATTTCGAATAAACGACGACGAAACTGTAACTTGTTGACTAATAATTGGGCCCGCCGTAATGTGCTATTGTCCAGCTAGTTTACTGGTTGCTCGTCGAGCTCCCCTATTATTGATCTGACCTCGCACATGTTCACATGAGCGCCATATATATATACAGTCATCCTCCTCCTCCTCCTCATTCATTCATTCATTCACTCATCTTCCTCCTTCCTACCACTTTTCTCTTTCTATCATTGATCGATTCTCAGTTCTCACGACTCTCTCAAATCTTAGAACTATGTCGGCCGCTCATCAAAATTGTCTTCAGTGCAAAGACCTTCAGGAAAATCTCAATGAGGTAAGTTGACAAACTATTCTTAGTACACGGTCTCCAGAGCTGACAATATGGGCGTGGCCTCGGCGGCCAAATGGCGTTTTCATGAATTCAGCAGGTTTTCTCTGATTTTTGTGGTCAACGGCGATGAAAAATGATTGTTCGACATGAAAAAACACTAATGCTCAGAATTAATGACGTTTTTGCGCATTTTTCGCGGACTTTGCTTTTTCGCCTTCGCCGCCGATCGCCGCCTAAAAACCGCACTTCTCATTTTGCGCTTTCTCGACCGTTTTCAGACAGAATTGGTTTTCAGAATGATAAATCACGTAAATACAAGCATTTCGAGCACTCGAACCGCGAAAACTACCGAAAAGCAACTGAAATTCGCGCAGTTTTAGCCAAAAACCTTCAAACTTGACCAAATTTAACGCTCTTGCGCTTAAAAAATTCGTAATAGCCTATACAATCGGTCTATCGAGAGAAAAATGAGAGATTATCGGTTTTTCGTGGCTAATCTGGCAAAAAACACAAATTTTGCTGTTAAAATTTGAATTTCGCGCCAATGTATCGTTCTATTGGGCGGGGCGCACTTGCGCCCATTGTCAGCTCTGGAGGCCGTGTTAGTGTTCATTTTACCAGGTGTTTTTTATCTATAACTGTGCTCTTTTTTCCAGATAACAAAATCAATGCTGGCCAAGATTGCGCTTCTTGAAGCACAAGTGGAGGAGCTCAGCAAACGCGTATCGTCTGACGCTTCTCCGGAAGATTCGAAAGTTCTGGAGGCGACTACAACGGTTTTCGCCGCTAGCCCATCTGGAAGCAGCGAAAAGCAGGCCAGATGCACCAATTGTCAAACCGAGAAGACGTCCGCCTGGAGACGTGACCATCTCCGCAACCTGTTGTGCAATTCGTGTGGACTCTACGCGAAGAATCACGGGATTCCACGACCGATTCATATGCGAAATGACAACATTCGGCCACGTGTCAGACGAAGCAAGGTGAAGAAGATGGAGGCTGACAGCGAGCAGCCCGGTTCGGACTTTTTGACGACGTTGTTGGGTGGATTCCCGTTGATAGATCCACTCATGGCGTCGAGCAGCAACGCGGAAAATGTGCCAGAAGTCGAGGAGACGAAGCCAATGGTCGCGGCCTCGTTCTTGGAGAATTTCTTCAAGATCCCAGGAACTCTTGACTAATAATATTCAAGTACGACTTGTAATAAAATTTCTTTATAATCAATTCATTGAAACCGATAAGAAAAGGATCACAGAAAGGGATCGAGAGAAGAGAGAGAAAGAAGAGGAATCGGTCTTTTCCGCTTTGGTACGCCGCTCGGCTTCAGCTTTAGTGATGGTTTTGCGAGGAGTTGGGACTCTGAGTGATCATGATGTGGTGGTCCGTTCGATTCGCGATGACATACCCCCTGACAAAGTGGCAGACAGTGATGGCCTTGCGCTTGCCGTCCTCCTTGCACACACTCATATCGCATCCGAAGCGGAACGTGCCGTCGAGAGCCTGTCCCACAACCGCCTTCTCCGTCATCGTCTCGTTGTCGAACACCAATCCGAACTGATCGGTGTAAAAGGCGGCGTGCATGAGTCTCGCCTGCAATGAGTCTCGCCTTGTTTCTCGAGTCGTACAGCGACTGCTCATTCACCTGCTCATTGACCTCGAGAAAGGCGTCCGAGTCGGTGCGCATTCGCTCGCGAGCTTTTGCGTTCAGCTGGCTCTTCTCGATGTCACTGACCAGAAACACCTCGGTGATATTGTGGCGGACCGAGAGACGGCGGTCGGAGAGACACGCGGCCGCACGGTACTTGGCGTACGGGTAGAGCGACTCGTCGAGGCTCTGAAAGCATGCCCAAGTGGGAGCCGGCCAGTTGGAAACGGTCTTTTACCAATCGCAACAAACTGTTCAGCGGATTCTTGTGTCCGGCACTCGCATAGCAGCCGAGCATGTGGAAGTAGGCAATGTTCGAGACGATGTCCGCCGTCCGGCTCTTTTTCTCCACTTCTTCCTCGTCCCTCTGTTCACATTGAGTCAGTCCTTTTGACGAAAAAATGGTTGTATCAAAAAGTTGCGATTAAAACCGACCTATGACGAGGAGCAGAAACAGGAGAGCACAATTTGGAAGTGTTTTCACCATTTTGAACTTGTTTTTCGTCGATGGACGGGCGGCATCGAGTTGGATGTCATTTCATCATTCTGGAACACGTTATCAGATAGATAACGGCCTTAAAAAACAGACTTGCCAAATTACGGGCCGAAAATTTGCTGGCCCGGTCGGCCCGGCTCAAAAGGCGCGAATTCAAATTTTTGGGGGAAATCTATTTTTTTCGTTTTTTTTTTGCGGGGATCAAAATTTTAAAAAAAACTATGACACTCCGACATTACGGTCGCGCGCGCTCTTTAGCCTACATTTCTTTTTTATGCTCGATACTTGCAAAATTCGTTAGTTCTACGAAAAACAAACATTTTGGGCCGGGCCGGAGTTTTGAAAATTTCGGCCCGGCCCGGCCCGTGGCAACTCTGTTAAAAAACTATACTTGACTCAATAAATCCAATAAATTCGAAAAAACAAAACTTCATTTACAAGACACCAAAAAGGACATTCGGACGGGAAGGATGATCACATAAAGTACTGACTGCGGTTCTGAAAACAACCGTTTGCATTATCAAAATTGGCAAATTTGACGATATTTTCACAATGTAGTGAAACCGTACTATATTACTGTATCAAGAACCGAATGAAGCCGTCTGATTCAGTGTGTTCACTAATTAAGTGTTTAAACTGACCTTTCTCAACAGATTCGGCCTCTCCGCACTCTGCTTGTTCGGCTTCTCGCTCGACTTCTTCGCCACCGCCGGGTTCATTATTTCGTTCTCCGCTGGTCCGTTCGGTTTCGGCGGCGGCGGCGGCGGCGGCGACGGAGGTGTCGTCGCCGGGGAAGAGATCGGCGGAAGAGGAGTGGGAAGGAGCGGGAGGACGGTGGCGGTGCCGTCGTCGTCCTTCGGAGCCATCGGATCCTTGACTATCGGCTCCGGTTTCTGCTGCGGCGCTGGCACAATGATCTTGGGCGGCTCCTCCGGCTCGTCGTTCTCCTCGGACGAGTCCCTGGTGACTATTGGTGCTTGAACCGGCTCCTCTTTCGATTTTTCCTTTTCCTTTTGATATTCTTTCTGGTACTCCTTCTGGTACTCTTTCTCATAGTCCTTTGGATGCTCTTTCTCCTTCTCCTTCTCTTTCTCCTTCTCTTTCTCCCTCTCCTTCTCCTTCTCCTTCTCCTTTTCCCTTTCCCTGTCTCTGTTCACATCCTTCTCCTTCTTCTTCTTGACAGCCACTACAATCTTCTTCTCAGGAGCAGGATGGTATGGAATAACATGTGCCGGCGCAGGCGACGTCGGTTGAGGTGTTGGCGCATGGACTGGCGCCGGAAGGGGTGGAGTCGGAGCAGCTGGGACCACGACGAGGTTCGGAGTGGACGGCGTGGCCATCAGATGATCAACCTTTCCGCGCGACTGAATAAACTGCTGGATGTTCCAGGTGAGCAGTTCGACGCGCTGAAAGAAACCATTGGTTGCAAGGGTGAAAGCCAAAACTCTTACATCGTCCAGATCCCTATCCTCCCAATATCCGTTGTCCTTTCCGTAGTTGATGACCATCTGGACGAGTGTCATGTACTGAATGTCCACTTGAACACTTCCGGCACGACTGTCTGAAGGCAATGAGGCGCATTTTTATTCACTTTTTCATCGACTCCCCACTTCTGAGCGCTCTGACGACAGCCAACAAATCGAGTTCCTTTCCGTCGGTGAGCACCTGCAGACACGCTTCCATGGCGACAAAAGTGCCAGTGCGACCGATTCCGGCCGAGCAGTGGACGGTGACGGGACCAGGCGACGTGCGGACCATGAAGAGCATGCGGAGCAGGGAGAGCGTCGAGTTGGGCACCGATTTGTCCGGCCTGAAATGAAAAAAAAAGTTGTGATTCAATCTCTGAACTGACCATGATTTGGTGTGCAAATGCTTGAGCATGTGCTCCTTGCCGCTGTCGCCGTTCTTCACCAAAAGGCTCCTCTTGATAATGTTCGAGTCCTTCTCGTCCTCGCCCACACACGTCACACTCCACACCCCAAAAGTGGCCATCTCGCCCGCCTTGTCCGGCCAGTACTGTCCGCATTTCGGTTTTCCGTCCTCGATCACCTCGCACAACATCACGACGTAGGCGGTCTTTGTGTGCACGAGCATGCGCCAAAAGTCGACGATCGTCGTCGGCGTGGGGCCCTGCGTGAGGATGAACGGCGCATTCAGACCGTTCACGTAGTTCGCGTGGATATAGTCGCCCTCGTAGCCGTCGTTCAGGATCACTCGCGTCACGTCGTTGCACACCACATCTGAAAGCCGCATGAGAAACCGTTTCCGTCGCCTTTCGGCTCCGCGACGTTTCACACAAATGTCACTGCTGGTATAAAACGTCGCGGAGGTCTCTTCGGTACCTTTGTAGCGGTTCTTGGTCGGATTCGCGTCGAACACCTTCCGTTCGATCGGCAATCCGACGTACGGCTTCACTTTCGCCGCGAACTCTGCAGCGTACTCCGGCGGACTCTTTTTGACGGCTTCCTGCGCGAATTTCACAAACACCTTCTTTTGTATGTCCGATATTGGGTCGCCTTTGAGCTGGAAAACGAATAATGACTCTGTCAATTCGATATTAATCTAATTAGAAAGTTACTGATCTAAACGCGACCTAAATAATTAGATTCGACTGTTTTTTCTTGGCGCAATCGAGATTTGTACCAGCAGACGGTTGGCGTGAAACTTGATTTGAGCACTTATTAATCTAGCTAGAAGATTTATTAATCTATCTAGACAATTTATTCTTATTAGGCCGCCGTTAGATTTATAACGAAATGCCAGAGAAATCAATAAGTTGTCTGGAAAAAAAAGTAGCGATAACTAACGGGAATAGTCGAATGCGGCCGGTCAATGTTGAAGTGAACCTTCTTGTCCGGATTCCAAATGGCCGACGTCGATCGTCGCTTCCGATCCGTTCCCTTTTTCGGCTTCTTCCTCTTGAGCGTGCTGCCAGTGTCCTGCTTGTCCGGGTGCAAAACTGCAAACAAAAAAGATGTCGACCACGGCAAAAACAACAAACAACAAACGACAAACAAGAAGCTTGATATAATCTATGATTTTTTTTTTTTTTTTTTTACATGAGTTAATTCACGGTCTCCAGAGCTGACAATATGGGCGTGGCCGCGGCGGCCAAGTGGCGTTTTTATGAATTGAGCAGGTTTTCTCTGATTTTTGTGGTCAACGGCGATGAAAAATGCATGTTCGACATGAAAACACACTAATTCTCAGAATTAATGACGTTTTGACGCATTTTCGCGGACTTTGCTTTTTCGCCTTCGCCGCCGATCGCCGCCTAAAAACCGCACTTCTCATTTTGCGCTTTCTTGACCGTTTTCAGGCAGAATTGGTTTTGAGAATGATAAATTACGTAAATACAAGAATTCTGAGCGCTCGAACAGCAAAAATTACCGAAAAGCAACTGTAATTCACGCAGTTTTAGCCAAAAACCTTCAAACGGATAAATGTGATTTGCGACTTGATCAAATTTGACGCTTTTTCGCTTAAAAAATTCGTAACAGCCTATACAATCGGTCTATCGAGAGAAAAATGAGAAATTATCGGTTTTTCGTGGCTAATCTGGCAAAAAACACAAATTTTGCTGGTAAAATTTGAACTTCGCGCCAATGTATCGCTCTATTGGGCGGGGCGCACTTGCGTCCATTGACAGCTCTGGAGAACGTGTAATGCTGAAATTCGGCTAGATTATCACATTCTCGTGGATATTGGTTCTATTTCTAATTTTCTTTGGCCCTTCAGTCGCCATTCGACAAGGATGTCAAGCGAAAAACTCGGGATGGACTCACTGAATCCGAGTTTTCTCAGCATGCCCGGCTTCTTTTTCTTCTCCTCGTCGAGCCGGTCCTCCGACGGCTTCTTGCTCACTTTCCGCGAGGTTCCGTCCTCCTGCTGGTTGACTACCGTTCGGCTCACTCTCCTTCGTTGCATTTTTCGATGGATTGCTGAAGAATGTCTCGAATTTTCGTTGGATTCTGTCATACACATCAACCGCACTTTGATTCTTGTTCAAGACTTGTCAAACAAATCGGAACGTCCGTTCGTTCGGAAAACAATTGTAGAAACTGAATATTGAGTTGAGTTGGGCGGGAGCCACTGGAGCACGTGTGGAAAAGGTATTCTTTTTTTGGAGGCACCACGTTTTTTGTTGATTGTCCCGCACGATCAAGACTATTCGAGAATGCGCAAAATGAAAAATGCGGTTTCGGAAAACCGTGAAAAATGCAACAAGTCAGATCTGTTGTGCTCGACGTCAATGAACATCATTTCATGGCTTTTTAACCCAAAAACAGGTAAAAAGCATCCGAATCAAAGTTGCAGATCCCTTTCTGAACAGAATTTCAATGTTTGAGTACCCGAGGACCGGCACAAACTATTTCCCATTTTCATCTTCCGAAACTTGTTCTTGACGTGAATATTTGCAAATAAACAACAGAAGATAGCAGGGAATTTTCAATACATTCATGTTATTTCAGGTCGAAATCATTCCGGCGGTCCTGAGAGAAAACTGAAAAATTTGAAGAGAACAATGGAAAGAAAGCGGAAAGTGTCGGTCAGTGATTGTGTGAAAAGGGATCGGAAACCGAGGTAGATCATGGCGACGTTATAGGATTTTGTACGAGAAAAAGCTTCAAAAGCTATTCGAAATATTATGTCAAGGGCTGTTCCAGAGTGATCGGGTTATAGTGTAAGAAGTCTGGAAAGTTTGGAACCGGGTCAAAAACTTTGGTTTTTGCCAGCCCTTGTTACAAGAGGGATAAAACAGAAGTTGCGGGTTAATACATGGGCGGTGCGGATGCCTGTGGAAGTTCCGGTTGTACTGGATACGGTGGCCGCTGGAACTCAGCACCTGGTGCTGGCGGTGCTGGAAATTTGCATTTGACAGCTTTTTCAAAAGCTGAGCTGGAAATACCTGTCACAATTGCCGTCCTCTTCTGCCCAAAAGTATTGTCCATGGCTGGATCGTAGTCGCGCGGCGGCGAGTCTCGATTCCACGGATCTTGGGCGGTCCGCGGTTGGAAGCCGCGTTGTTTCATGTAGCCGGTCAGTTGTGCGGGCACCTCGTACAGCACCTCTCTCGCCAGATTCTCCATCACCAGCTCCGGGTCCAGGTAGAGGCCTTTTCCGTTGTTGAGGAAGTCGCGCATCGTCACAAACTGCACAATGTCTCGCTGGGCGATGCGGGCGTCCTGCTGGAGAAGGGCATCGTCGCTGTCCAGCTCGTGCATCTTCTCGAAATCCTCATTTCCCACACCGATGATGATGATCGAGAGAGGCAGTCCGGAGGCCTAAACGTATCGATTTTTGAACAGAAAAACATCAAATTGTGTCTGATTTTCCGAAAAAGTTTGCCTCACATTGATGATCGATCGAATCGTTGCGTGCATATCCGAAATGATTCCGTCGGTGATGATGAGTAGAATCTGCAAAACAGAGACCGTCAGTTTTTCACAAATTTCACCTCACCTGATATCTCTGCGTGGTGCTCATCATTCCCTGCGCTCTGTAGGCGACGTGTTCGATGATCGGCGAAAAGTTGGTGGGCCCGTACAATTGCACGTTGGAGAGTGCGTGTCGGTACGCGTTCATCACTCCCTGAATGCCGACGACCGAAGACGTGCTGTTAAGGACGTCGAGCGGGAAAATCGGCGAAACTCTCTGCTCGCCGGGCAGTTTGGCGCCGAATCCGTACGCGTCGAACGTTTTCGACGAGTTGTAGTGCTGACAGATGCTCAGGACCGCTCTGGAATCGTGGGTCGCTGAGAAATATTGTAAAACACACTTGCAACGAACCTCAGTGCAATCTCGTACTGATTCGGTCGATCGGCCGACATGAAGTGAAGGGAATTCGCGTTTTTGACGTTTCCGTTCGACGCCGTAAAATCGATGGCCACCGAGAAGTCCAATTGGGTGCCGCCCGAGATGAAGTCGAGGAATGTTGGCTCGACGATTATTCGCGAGTTGCAAATCTTGATTGTTCCCGACGTTTTGTACTTGTCCCCTTTTTTCGCCTTCTTTTTCTCGTTGATCAGCTGTAAGTCGATGGGTTGTAAACGTGCAAATCTAGCGAGAATATTGTTGTAATTTGAAATCCAGCTAAAACAGTTGATTCTGACCCTTCTAAAGAATAAGAAACAGACTTTTTCGTTTTTAACCGGTTTTTTACGTGACAAATCGGTTCATTACTAGTTTTCTGAATGAGTGATCCTAGTTAAATTTTAAATTTTTCAAAAAAGCAACATTGCTCACATTGATCTCGAGTGTCTCTCCGTTGGCGGCCGTCAACATCTCGTTGAGCGTCGTTTGAGCGGTCCCGATAAGATCGTCTCTAGAAAATTTGGCTTCACCGCGCGGCTCTTCACCCCTAAACGATATGGTGGGCGTGAAAATGAACGCAAGATAGTAGAAAGGTGGAAGGGGTAATAATATAGCAAATTCACCACCACCACGACGTTCACAATACAGCTAGCTACGTTTTCCGGAAAAAGCAAGCTCTAAAAGCTGAAAAATCAAATTTTTCACTCACTTTTTCCACTTGTCATGATCGTAGCACTCGATTATGATAGGTCTGAAAAAATGAATGTAAATTAAGAAAAAATCGGTAAAATCTTACCGATCCCCATCTTTTCCACACAGAGATTGTGTATTTATAGCGATCGTATTCCATCGGGGGTCCAGGGTTTTCGGCTTGACTTCCGTACGATGCACCAAGTGGTTACTGCAATTTATTCATCTTTTACAGGGACATTTAATGAAAAATCTGCTGTTGGTCTAGAAAAAAGTGGTAATTTGATTTTATCAGTGATAGCAAATGTTTTCAACTGCTAAGAGCACAAGTTGAAGCAGAAAATTGCAGTGTTCACCTTCCATCATCGAATTTCCGTTTAAAATTCAGATAGGGGTCGGATTTTCCGAAGAAATCTTTCTTGTCAAGACCCTCTCCGCGCACGTCGAACTGCACCAGCTCGTTCTTTTCGTCCTCTTCGGCGCGAATCGTAATCGTGCCGGTTTTTGTGTTTTTGTCCCTAAAACACACACAAAATTACTGGGTTTTTTCTCGCTAAAACGCTCACTTATTCCTCCACATTGCACCGATTTGTCCCTTTTTCCCGAGGTGCGCTTTTAGCGTCGAATAGCTGACAATTTGGGCGAGAACGCATTCGTATCGGCCGAGGAAGTCGTGCTGCGACATTTTGGTTCCGACATTCACACTGTCGGCGTCGTAACTGCAAAAAAACATCGTTCTTTTTAAGAAAGCGGAGCGATTTTCTGCATTTGCTGAAACTTTCAAGGTAAACACTTCAAACCAAGACTGATAACAGTGCAAAATTGGTCCCAAAGTCTAACGTCCTTTGCTCACATTTCAAACCGCAACAATTGGGTTTCCTCGAAAAAGTAGGGCAGCAGGAAGGTTTTTTGAAACTGCGGATTGAGATTGTTCATCACCACTTCGGTCCGGCCCCGTTCGACCCAATCATCGTCCTGCCACGTCGGCACCGTGATTTCCGTGTTCGTCGTCGCTTTGCGGCCTCGGATTCGCTCGTATACGAGGCAGAATGGATCGGATTTCGAGAAGACGTCCATGTCCATTAGATTGCTGAAATTATGTTCAGTATTTTGCAGATTTTCAAAAATAAAGACAAACTTTGCCGAAATAGTCAACCGAACGTTGGTTTTCGGTCGAGCGTCGGCGATTCCGAGCGTCGATGGCTGGTTCATTTTGTCTGAAATTTTGCTGAAAATTGCGAAGAGACGGTGATAAAAAGGAAGACATCGAAGCAAACAAACATTTCAAAGTTAAATACAAACAAACGAGAGATGTGAAAAAGATTGTTTCTTATTGATAAGGCCGGGGGGAAATTGTTATTTTAATCGGAAGTGAGTCATTGAAATCACCGGAAACACAAACCTGTCCGCATCGAACTAAACACGGCGCAAAACGAGAGAAAACAATAGATTTATTGCGATCTTTCGGTTATTACAACACAATATCAAGGGCGAGAGATGGAGGGAACGGGGAAGAGAGAAATAGAGAGAGGGAGATCACATGCGCGAGGGAACGATGATTCTCGAACATTTGTTTATGTATTTGTGCGGTTAGAAGGGGAGGAAGAAATTCAAATTGTTCGAAGGCAACGCACCAAAAGATGGCATCGTTTACGGACAAAAATCAGAAATGAATATAAATTTCTAAATATTATGAGCCGGAAATTGATGTGTGTGTGTTATGTAGTTTTTGGAGATCTGAAACATTTTCATTTTGAATAATTAAGCTCATCTCCTTCCACTCGGGTAAATCGTTTTCAGACAATTCTAGTTATTTTTATTATAACTGGTTAGCATACAATCTAACCTGTTATACTCAAAACTAACTAGACCTAGACTGAAACGGGTTTACCAGAGCAAACAGATACAAGAAATACAAGAAATAGAGCTGCACTTTTACAAGAGAAATTTGCTACACTATTTCAAAAAAAAAAACGATAAAACCCCAATCTATTTATACAACCCCGGGCGTGGCTCCTCGTCATCTCTTTGATCCTCTACAAAATCTTTGACGTCACAACTCTCACACGCAGCCCACCCCAAGCATACAGATCTCTTTAGAAAGAGCAAAGGCACACACACTCACAATGGCAATGCGATGCGTGTTGTGTTGTTTATTCCTCAGTTCTCACTTTCTCTCCTTTTGCAAAACGAGAGGAAATGAGACGAAACAAGAGCGAGCAATGAGCATCGAGTAGGAAATAGTGGGGGAATTAGAGATGCGCGGACGAGAAGAGGCACACGGCGCCGAGAGAGGGAGAGAGAGAATGGTCATCAATGAAGAGACCGCAGATAGACAATAAAGACAAGCCCAGACGAGAAGAAGGAAGAGACCTCCCATGACGTGATGTCTGCTAAACCATGACGTCGTTTTGCAAACTCTATCGGCTCACTTGTTGCGAAAGCCTTCCTCTGAGAGTCTCTGAGAGCACAACGCTTATTTCGCTTCTCTTTGCGCTCGCTCAAAATAGCAACAAGAGCAGATGTCCTCGGTCATATTACACTCTCCGCGGGCTTCTCTCGCCCCTAAATTCAAATTACTGCATAGTAGATGGAGCGGAGAAGAAGAGGAAAATTGAGTTGACAGGCGTCAGAAGACGTTGCAAAAGACGTCATCGTACTTGCGGGGAGGAAGTTGTGAAAGTGTTCTGATGAAATATGCGGAAAATATGACACAAGGGGAGAAGGGGTACTTGTTCCAAAAAAGAAGAGAAGATTGGAATAGATATTTTGCACAATTTTTTGAGTTTCTGAGCTCAAAAATATCACAAGTTCATGCATTGCCTCCAGTTTCCTTACCATTCTCACTCAACCAAACTGACAATGTACATCATTCCGACGCCCATACAAATGGCCGTCAGATGCACCAAACTCTGCGCCATTTTCGCCACTTTCGATAGATTATTGTGATCGCCCGACTCGAGAAGCTCCGGAATCACCGAAACCGTCGCAATGTAGATGAATCCGCCGGCTGCAAAGGGGGGAAATTGAAGGACATGTCATTTTGCTGAAATCTGACCAGTGAACGGCATAATCGCACCCGTGTCGGCTCCGTCATTCAACTGTCCCGGATCGGAGACGATGAGCGAGAAGATGCAGCCGGTGATCGCCCCGAGGGCGGTTACCACTTGCATTCGGATCGCCTGCAACGATTGTGTGCATAGAAAATACTCATTTTCCTAGATTTTCCTACACAACTTCTACTCACCTTGTACTTGGAGAATCCGGACTGTACAAGAATGGCAAAGTCGCCGACCTCATGCGGCAGTTCGTGGAGCAAGACGGTCAGAGTGGTGACCCATCCGAGGGTGCTTCCGGCCGAGAACGAGGCGCCGATCGCGAGTCCGTCAGTGACGTTGTGCACGAAATCGGCCACCAAGTTCAAATATGCACTGGCTTTCACGTCTTTCAGTCCCATCTCTTTCTCCTCCTTTTTTTCGTGATTCTGCTCCGTCAAATGACGGTGCTCGTCGGCGACAATGTGTCCGTTCTCGTGCGAATGACAGTGGCCGCCTTTGATGATTCGGACGAGTTGCTCCACGAGCATGAACACGAGAATACCGGCGATCACGTAGAGACCGACACGAAGTTGGGCGGAATGATCGTGCGAGTGATTGTGGTCATGGTCATGAGAGTTAGAATGAGAATGGGGGGACAGAGAATGGGGAATTATGTGGAGAAGGGCGTCGCCGAGAAGTCCGCCGGCGCCGAAAGCCAGAAGAATTTTGAGCAACGGTCCGTTGGCTTGCTGGAATATTTTGCGATTTTACTAGAATTCTTCAATAGTTACCTGTGCTGGAATGAAAAAAAGGAGCAGGCACGGAGCGATGGAAATTCCAAAGACGGCGGAAAGCGAGAAGACCCAGGTTTTCAGTGTGCTCAGTCTGAAAATTCAGCTTTTTGCAGAAAACGTTGAAACTTTCGAACTTTTTCGGCTTCTGCTTGTGCTCATGCTCGTGCTCATGCTCGTGCTCATGCTCATGACCGCGTTCGTTGTGATGATGATGGCTTTCCTCGAATTCTAGAAGTATATTTTGATTATTTCAAGAAAATTTCCGCAATTTGACAAACCAGGGTAATGGGTGTGTTGGTGGTTGTTGAGCGGCATGAATCCGCTTCCCTCGTGCTCATCGTGTGCATGTAGATGCGAAAAAGCGCAGAAAACCGCCGAAAACAGCAGAAAACCCGTGAGGAACCGCATTTCTGAAATGGCGCATTTGTGGATTTCAGAGTACGGTAGACAACGGTGTTTGCAGACGACGACGAAAGAAGCGAAAACTCAAAAAGCTCTGTCAAATAACTTTGGAGAAACCGTTGAAAATTGACAAAATCTGACAAAATCCAGGGCAAAACGAAGCGAACACAAACAGACAAAGACCGTGTAGAGTGCGGAATGAGCGCATAAATTCGAAAACGATCGCCGGCGCAGCTATTTGTCCACCAGTTGCGTCATCTGACGGAATAGGCGGACGTGTAATAACACCCGCCACTTTTCGCGCGCCGTTCTTCTCGGAATCTGTTGGAAATTTAAAAAGTTCTGATGCATATGCTAAAAATTGTCTGCTTTAATTTTCAAATTTCAAAACTGTGATAACAATTCCAGCCGAAAACTTATTATGAAAATCGGTTGACTGTTTCAAATAAGTATTTATTAGCAAATATAAAAAATTTGCTCATCGGCTATCACATGGGGTGCGCAATGTAAGTTCTACCAGACAAGAGATCATTAGGGGGGAAAACAATGGGGATGCAAAAAAAAAATGTTTGCAAAACAGTGATATGAAACGCCTCTTTATAAGCACATGGAATCCTCGCGAATGCGTCGTTTGAACCGCTCGCGCTCCTCGGTGGTCAGCGTGATTTCGTTGAGGTAAATCTCGGGAACGTCCATGTCGAGGGCCGACTGGAACACGTCGTTGTCCTCGGAATCCGGAAGATTCTGCATACTGGCCAACGGGGTTTTCTCCGCTTCGATCGTCTTCATTTCCTTCACCTCGTCTTCCATTCCCCATTCTTGGAGTTCGCCTGAACGATTCAAACCCTTTGATAATACCGGGCGGGTTTGATGATCATACCGGATCCGAAAATCAAGAACACGGTTCCGCAGATGATGTTGGCGACGGCGCACACCAGGAAAAGCGTCCGCCATTCTGAGAGCGTGTTCTGCAAAATAAAATGATCAGCATAATCAGTGTCACTTTGGCGAAAGTTGTTAAAGACAGGAAACTGAAACACGATTTGTGACTACAAAAGGCCGAGCTTACGGGGGGATTACTAGATAATATTCACATAAAAATCAGATTATGGCCCTTAAAATGATCTTTTTTAGCGTGTTTCGACAGAACACTGATAAGAGGCACTTCGCTGATAACTGTAACAAGCTTGAGCAATAAATTGAAAAGAATATGTGCCACATGAAACAGAGAACTTTCAAAAGTATCGACAAGGGCCTAAAAATCATTTCGAAGACCGTGTTGAGCAGCATTTTCGAATCGATCTTCTAGCGAACGCCGATATTATATAGGGGCACCGCACAGAAATGGCGCTCTGTTGAGAAACTCTTTTTGCGCAGTGCAAATTGAGCGACCTCGGGGCCGAGTTTGAAAATTTAGGCCACGTTTTCAGTGGAAAATTACTTCGCGGCCTAGAAATTCGGCCAGATTGCGAACAGCGCGCCCTTTCTGTCCGGTGCCCCTATAATAACTTTTCAAACTCGGCCCCGAGGTCGCTCAATTTGCACTGCGCAAAACGAGTTTCTCAACAGAGCGCCATTTCTGTTCGGTTAAAAACTTTCAAACGTATCGACAAGAGCCTAAAAATCATTTCGAAGACCGTGTTGAGCAGCATTTTCGAATCGATCTTCTAGCGAACATCGATAGATATTTAGTTTTACCTCTTTCTTGATGAGTCCGACAATGGCTGGCGTGGAGAGTCGTCCCATCATTGCACAAAACACCGAAATCGATGACATGGTGGCCGTGTACTTGGGCGCCAGCGAGAGAAGCGAAGTGTAGAAGCCGCTGACAAGAGTGCCCATGCAACCGTACCTGCAAAAGTTTTACCGTTTCATAACCGTCTCAAATAATCGTTTAAAGCGCTCACATTAGACAGAAGAACAAGAATCCGGTGGTCGGGTTGGTGCAATCCACAAAGTACGCGATGAGAATCAGGAAAAGAGCGCCTCCGAAGTTGGCTGAAATCGTTAAAGATTTTTGAGCATCTTGTGAGCACTAAACACGCACCTATAGACTGTGACAGCTTGACCGCAAACGTTCCGCTCACAGTTTTGCGCTCTTTCGCCCGATCGATTGTGATGCCCCAGACGATTTTCAGGGCAAAGTTGACAATGTTCGGCACCGATGTGTAGGTTCCGTTCTGAAAACGACAATACTGCGTTACGAGCGGCGAGCCTCAAAAACGCTAAACTGACGGCAATGACGCCCAAATGAAGGACGTCTTTGAAGTAGAGCGGGAGGTAGATTTGGAGGAGTGTCACAACCGAGTTGATCACGAATTGGCAGAGGAGTTGTGCGTGGAACGCCGGAGATTTCAGAATCTTGGCGTAGGGAACGACGAGCGAACGCTGCAAACGGGGTATTTTGTTTGTGAGTCTGCGTCTCTTCTCGTTTCCTGTTTCCCTTTGGTTTCCATGACGACATTGCTCTTTTCTCCCCGTTTCTTTTCATTTCTCATTCAGTAGCCGCTTCACCACTGCAACCAGTCAAAAAGCATGCCCATCGACCCGAACGATAACAAAGTCATCGCTAAAATACTGATACTCGGTCCAACGAAGGTGAATTTGTCCCATTTTCCACTGTTCTCTCACTCAACGTTTCGGTTTTAGGCCGGAAAAACGACGTTATGCACGTTTCTCGCGGATTTCATGGAGGACAGCGATGCGTTGCAGAAAGGCGAAAATCCAGGAGACAGAGAGCGGAAATTCGAGTTTGAGTTTATGAAGACTTATCGACCGACAAAGGGTACTGATGAGTGAAAGGATTGATGCGCGAAAATATATGTTTTGATTGCAGGGGTCCGTATCCAAGAGTTCGAGACGCACGAGTTCTTTTCCGAACAAGAGCAACACGATCTGGGCACGAATCGGAGACTCGCCAACTCGGAGATTCAGTTGTGGGATGTCAGTGGTGATCGGAAGTGAGCTCTGGAGTCTACATAGTTGAGCGAATTAAAAGAGCATTGTGAAACAGTGAGGACATTTTCGAGATATCCTTCTCACGGTTCATTAGTTTTGAGCGTGTCAAAACGTTGGAACTTTAGTGCTTTCATGGCAATAACTGAACGTTTCGCTGATTTTACCGTTTTTTGACTGTGAAACGTTTTAGCGACATGCACGGTCTCGAGAGCTGACAATGGGCGCAAGTGCGCCCCGCCCAATAGAGCGATACATTGGCGCGGAATTCAAATTTTAACAGAAAAATTTGTGTTTTTTGCCAGATTAGCCACGAAAAACCGATAAATTTTCATTTTTCTCTCGATAGACTGATTTTATAGGCTATTACGAATTTTTTAAGCGCAAGAGCGTCAAATTTGATCAAGTTTGAAAGTTTTTCGCTAAAACTGCGTGAATTTCAGTTGCTTTTCGGTAATTTTCTCTGTTCGAGCGCTCAAAATGCTTGTATTTACGTGATTTATCATTTTCAAAACCAATTCTGTCTGAAAACGGTCAAGAAAGCGCAAAATGAGAAGTGCGGTTTTTAGGCGGCGATCGGCGGCGAAGGCGAAAAAGCAAAGTCCGCTGAAAATGCGCCAAAACGTGATTAATTCTGTGAGAATTAGTGTGTTTTCATGTCGAACAATCATTTTTCATCGCCTTTGACCACAAAAATCAGAGAAAACGTGCTCAATTCAGGAAAACGCCATTTGGCCGAGGCCACGCCCATATTGTCAGCTCTGGAGACCGTGGCGCGCATACTGTTACTAACGATTTTTGAATGCTGACTAGAGAAATGGAGGCGTTAAAAATATAAATTTTGTACTTGAAACATGAAATTATATGCTGACTGAACCACATCACACTCCCTAGATACGAAGACTGTTGGCCGGCGATCAAAGAGGGTGCGGACGGAGTGATTTTGGTGGCGAATCCCGAGGAGCACACGGGAAAAGATCTGCAGCTGTGGTACGAGGAGTTTGTGGAGCGAGAGAAGATGGATTTGAAGTGTGTCATGGTGATACTCAACGAGCAGGGCGCCCGCAAGACCAATCATGAACAGATTTCGGGCTTCGAGTACGTTTTGCTTGCGCTATTCTTCACTCAAAATGATGCGCTTCCTTTTTTAGAATTCTGCCGCAACTTCGTGGCGTTAATCACGCCGCGCATCATTTTGGCTCCGAGGCGATGCAAGTGAAAATGGAGGTGAACGCGTTTATGGCGGCTGTTTTGCGAATGGATCAGCGGATGAGCGCGATGGAATCGATGGAGCTCGCCGAGGAGCACGGCCTCGAGCACGTCTATCGAGGAGCGGACGAGGACGATGACGACGAGGAAAAGGATAGAAGAGAAGAGGAGGATTTGGATGACTTTTGATATAAAATACTGTATGATCTTTAAGACACCGAAACTTGTTTTCCGTTTGGGAAACATCGCCTGATAGTGAGACAGTGATCATTGAAAAAGAAGACAATAAACTTACATTGGTTTTATTGGACCGTCTAACCACATTCGCGTCCAAGTACTCTCGTTCCGTTTTCGTCATCACTTTGCATTTGGACGGTTGATTGGAAGCGGTCAGGAACCAAGTTACGGACCAGATCGAGGAGACGATGCCTGAGGAACACATTTTCTGTTTCGAAAACGTTGGGGTTTGCAAGAACATGTGATTTATTGGCAAATTGCGAACATTTTCACACTCACTCGCAAAATAGAAGATGGAGGGCCATCCGAACGAGGAAGCGCACAAGGAGGCGGCGACCGGATTGCCTCCAGCTCCGGCCATCTGATTTCCAGTGGTGAACAGTGAGATGGCGGTGCTCCGTTCGGCGCTCGGGAACCAGTTGGCGAGGATCGCGTTGTTCGCGGGTAGGATAAAGCCCTATAAACTGCAACGTAAACCACTTCTGACGAGAAGACTTTGGGATGATAGTGAGACAGTAAAAGTTTTTTTTTACAAAATTTTTCATTTTCAACGCCTCCATTTCTCTAGTCAGCATTCAAAAATTGTTACTAACAGTATGTATGCGCCACGGTCTCCAGAGGTGACAATGGGCGCAAGTGCGCTCCGCCCAATAGAGCGATAGATTGGCGCGAAATTCAAATTTTAACAGCAAAATTTGTGTTTTTTGCCAGATTAGCCACTAAAAACCGATAATTTCTCATTTGTCTCTCGATAGACCAATCGTATAGGCTATTACGAATTTTTTAAGCGCTAGAGCGTCAAATTTGGTCAAGTCGCAAATCACATTTATCCGTTTGAAGGTTTTTGGCTAAAACTGCGTGAATTTTAGTTGCTTTTCGGTAGTTTTCGCGGTTTGAGCGCTCAAAATGCTTGTATTTACGTGATTTATCATTCTCAAAACCAATTCTGTCTGAAAACGGTCAAGAAAGCGCAAAATGAGAAGTGCGGTTTTTAGGCGGCGATGGCGAAAGAGCGAAATCCGCGAAAAATGCGCCAAAACGTCATTAATTCTGAGAATTAGTGTGTTTTCATGTCGAACAATCATTTTCCATCGCCATTTTTCGCGGACTTTACTTTTTCGCTTTTTCGCCTTCGCCGCCGATCGCCGCCTAAAAACCGCACTTCTCATTTTGCGCTTTCTTGACCGTTTTCAGGCAGAATTGGTTTTGAGAATGATAAATAACGTAAATACAAGCATTTTAAGCGCTCGAACCGCGAAAATTGCCGAAAAGCAACTGAAATTCACGCAGTTTTAGCCAAAAACCTTCAAACGGATAAATGTGATTTGCGACTTGACTAAATTTGACGCTCTAGCGCTTAAAAAATTCGTAATGACCGATACAACCGGTCTATCGAGAGAAAAATCAGAAATTATCGGTTTTCCGTGGCTAATCTGGCAAAAAAACACAAATTTTGCTGTTAAAATTTAAATTTCGCGCCAATGTATCGCTCTATTGGGCGGGGCGCACTTGCGCTCATTGTCAGCTCTGGAGATCGCATACGTATGCGAATGAATACCGAACCTCTCCCAATCCCATGATGACTCTCGAGATGAACACCGGATACGGTCCGAAGTGTGTTGCCACGTAGGGCGTGATGCACGTCATCAGAATGTAGCAGCCGACGGCCATCTGAAGCACGTATCGCGGCGAGTATCGATTGATGAAGAACATCGACGGCAGCACGGTTATTATCGATCCCCAGAAGGTTCCGGAGAAGATCAGGTTCTGCTCCTGACTGTCCCACACCAATTGGCCCTGAAAGTTACAGCATAACTCGCCTTCAGAACGTGGCACTAACTCCATAATCCACGACCACTTTCTTGTGCATGTCCTTGTTCGCAGCACACACTCCGTCCGACACTGACTCCACCTGAAATTGTTTTTAATTGAAACGTTTTGAAAGTTTCCGATACTTCTTCAAAAAGCGAAGAGCTATTGTCGATTTGTTGCTCGGGAAACGCCGCGTTTTCGAGTGCCAACGCCGTCGAATTGATCATGCACGTCATTGTGATCGCAATGTGCATCCGCATGAATGTCGTGCAGCAGAAGCCCGCCTAAAAGACCGTACATTAAAACTAATATATCTCAGCTGTCTGTAGAGTTATTAAAAAGTTGTCAACTATTAAAATGTTCATCAAGAAATTGTGCACATTTTTCATGTTTGTTTGATAAATTTGTCTACAATCCATAATAGTAAATGAAAATAATTAGTAAAAAATGGGAAAATATGGGAAAATAAACTTGTTGAAACCGTGTTTTTTTTCACTCACCATGCACAACAGACAAATGTGAAGTCTTCTGGAGAACGGATGGAAAAATGCTGAAATTTCTCGAATTTTCTTTCAGCCAAGTGCGCAAACTCACGGAATTTTTTGACATTTGGCCGGGAAGTGCTCCGCTTCGCCGTCGCCGCCGCCGCCGGCTTTTCCGTCATTTTTCAACGAGAAATGCGAATTTTCGTGAAAATTCGAGAAATGAGCGCATATAATTGAAAAGACTATCTGCAAGGGAGAAATGGAAATTTTTGGAATTTTTGGAGCGAAACGAGCAGAGAACGCACGTTTTTTCCCCTTTTTTGAAGCGAAGAGAAGAATTGCGAAGAAGAGGTTTTCCAATTTGACAGATGAGCGTTTAAATGAAAAAATTCTCCAAACGGAAAAAGCAGCGATTCAAAGGAAGGGAAACAAAAGAGAAATGGGTGTAATTTGAGATGGAATGACGTGGGCTCATGTTTTTCGGGCTCCCAGTTAACCGATCGGGAGCAGACTTGGCTGGTGGTCCCTTTGAGATCTCAGGACCAGGTCCCTAAAGTTTGGTACGGATTGGTAAAGTTTGAAGGGTACATTGTCAGGTCGATTCAGAGGGACGCCGGCGCCGGGAATATCTTGGCGCCTGGGGGGGCGACAGCCGGCTTGTCACGTGTGGCGCAGCGGTTGCATTTTTGCGTGATAAGCGTTGGGTTTTGGTTCGATCCCCACTGGTGCCAAAAGCGTTTTTTTTTTCGTTAAAAATCCAATTCAGCTGAATAACCTCATAATTAAACCACAAAGTCTTTTATAGGTCACAGCAAAATAACTCAAAAGGAGTTGTACATAAGTGAAACTTTTGAAACAGGATTGATAGCTACAACTTGTAATTTTCCGTTTTTTTTCAAAACATGTTTCAAAACGAGCAGAAAGTGTAAAAGTTTACACTGGTAATGTTAGTGATCAAATTTTATCAGCTTTCAAAGAAAAATCACGTTTCAGTGAGCCCAGAGAGACGTTTTGCACCTCAATCCGATACTGACCAAACTTCAGCTCAAAAATTTTGTATTTCTAGTGTTCATGCCTTCGAAAAAGCACTAAAACCGTTCAAAACTACAAAAATGGCACCAACCACATCCCTTCCGTTCTTCTGTTTCACTGTTCAAGTAGAAAGAAAACAGTCGGACGCACCAGGAACGAGACAAACAAACAGACGTTCTAGAAGTGGCAAAAGACGAATTTCTGCAACGAATAGTACAATATCGACGAGTTGTGGGTGAGAAAAAAGCGGATTAGGGCACTAGAAAAGCTGCTCTCGCTTTATCAGCTGAGTGTGTCAGCACGGAGCGGCGGCAGAGAAACGAGGAAAAGGACGAGGAGAGCGGGCACAAAAAACGCATAGAAATGTGATGTTCGATCAAGGAAATGGAAATGGGGGCTGATAAGAACACACAACTTTTCTCACAGTTTCAATGAGGTCAGAAGAGCCGTACACTTTCAATTGCACTTGATTACCTTGCATCTCCATAGTGAAGGATTTGGACCGAATTCTGAAAAAAGATTATGGTCGGATTAACTAGTGCGCTCTTTTAGAACTTTAAAGAGAGAGAGCGAGCGAGAGAGAAGGACTCAGACATAAAAAGAAAGAAAACGAGGGAAAGGCGGTCCGTTTTTCTTCGTTCTCTGGTGCTGAGAACGATGATGAAAAGCGTGGCCGGACAGACAAGAGAGAGAGAGAGAAGAAGAGGGAGAAGGAGGAAGGGAAAGTGAGCAAAGAGCAGCTTTACGTGTGAGAGACTCCTTCTCTTGCTCCGTCTCCGTCGCTTTCTCTCTCTCTCTCTTGAAACGCTCCCAAAATATATATGCGCCCGTTTCTTTGTGCCAACACGACCGAGATCCGCTTGCTTTTATTTTTCTGCTTGAAAGGGCAAATTCTAGCAGCAAAAATGATGAGTTGAAACCGAAAAAACTAGAACGAAATTCCGGCAAAGCGGCGAAAAAACGGACGGACTGTTTTTGTGCGGAATGCCCTTATTGTCTCCCATTCGCGCGCGCCCGAACGACACTCCGCTCATTCCGGTGCGCGCTGTTTACGAATGGCCTCTGGGTGGGGGCTCCGGGACTTTTCGAAACCGCGACATTTCGAAACCAATTCAGTACAAGTATTTAAAAATTCAAAAAACCGCCAAATTCGCAGTATGGACAGTAATTTTTCGTATTGCTCAGTTTAAAAATGTGTTCTTTTTCTGCTGGAAATAGCTGAAAATACACTTAACATGCATTTCTACCGCGAATTTGGCGGTTTTTTGAATTTTTAAATACTTGTACTAAATTGGTTTCGAAATGTCGCGGTTTCGAAATGTCTGGTTTCGAAATGTCGCGGTTTCGAAATGTCCCGGAGCCTGGGTGGGGGAGGAGGGGAAAAAAAGATGATTTCGGCGGAAGGTCTCCATCCGTTCGTTTTGACCTACGCGCGCAACGCAAAACTATCGAGTCTCTGTTGTTTTGCTCGTTGCTCGCTGCTCTTTTCGCGATTTGGGAGACGGACCCCAAATGCGTTTTTCTTTCAGCCGGCCTCACTATCAGTGCAATAGGCAAGACAATTTGTCTGGTTTATATTTTTTTCAGAAATGTGTCGTCAGTGAGACTCAATCACTTTTCGATCTTTTCGAGGGGGCATTAAAATCAGCAAAAAGTCTACTGTTTCAATTTGTTTAGAAAGTTATCCTTCTGTTTATGTCAGTTTGATCTGGTCCGATTTAACTAGAGTTCAAACTATTTTTTGTGTTGTACCGTTTTAATGTAACTGCACATGGGCGAAAAACAGGCTAATCACATTTTCTGTTTCCACGAGTCTATTTGAAATCGATGAAAGTCTTATCGAAGTTCTGTTTTTAAAAGCTTTTTGTGACACGTTTTTGAGAAAATTTGAAAATCCCCCGATCATTTCGGTCCCAATCACACCACCACCTTTCCCCCCCACTCCTAAATCACGCGGTGTCCCCGATTCTCTCGTGTCAACAATTAAGAGTTCACATGTCGTGTGTCGCCACGCCATTTGCCCCCGAATCACGGCAGTTGTCGTCTTTTCCAGTCTGATCAACGATTTTCATCTCTTCTCTTTCTTTATTATTATCATTTATCAACACATTTTCACTCACGAAAAAACCCCGAAAAACGCTGGATTTTTCTCGATCGAATTTAAAGTTTAAAGATTACGGTAGGCGCTGATGTATGTATGGTGTTTGCGGACTTTGAAGATTTTCTTTGAATTTTCGACCTCAAAAAATGACATTTTTTGCAGGAAATGCCAGACTTGGGCAACAAATCGGACTCGCACAAGATCGACGAGTTCGTGAAGCAGTACGCAGGCAGTAGGAGTATTAGAAGGGTGAGTTCCAGCTCAACATTTCGATTTTTAGCATAACAATATGAAATTTTCAGGTTCTAGTAGCAAACAACGGGTTGGCGGCGGTGAAGTGTCTCAATTCGATCCGACAATGGCTTCAGAAGCAGTTCGACACGAGCGACGTCGTCAGTTTTGTGTGCATTGCGACGCCAGATGAGCTCAACGCCGCGTCACGTCAGTTTCTCTTGAAGTCTACCAAAAAACGTTTCAAAACTCTTTTTCAGAATACCTCAAGCTGGCGGACGAGCTGGTGATGGCCCCGGGCGGCAAGAACACCCAAAACTTTGCCTCCGTCGACGTCATCGTGCGTCTGGCACTCGAGTCGCACGTGGACGCGGTCTACGTCGGCTGGGGGCACGCTTCCGAGAATCCGGAGCTGTGCCGACGTCTCCAGGACGAAGGCATCATCTTCATCGGCCCGTCGGTTCAATCGATAATCGCGTCCGGCGACAAAATCGTGAGCACAATCATCGCGCAGTCGATCGGAATGCCGACGGTGACGTGGAGTGGAGGCGATGTGCGCGTCGAGGAATGCGTGCATTCTCCGATGAATTTCCACGAATTACGCGAGTCGGCGACGATTCGGACCGTCGGAGAGGGTCTCGAAGCGATCGGAAAGTACGGAATCGGGGTGCCGATGATGATCAAAGCGAGCGAGGGCGGCGGTGGAAAGGGCATTCGGAAGTGCGAGCGGATGAACGACTTTGAGCGGCTTTTCGAGGAGGTTCAGATTGAGGTACTTTTTCGAGTTTCGAATGAAATCTAATCGTCTCTTTTTATGTGCCCAACTCGCCAATCTTCCTGATGAAGTGTATGGAAGGAGCGCGCCACGTGGAAATCCAAATCCTCGGAGATGAGCACGGCGAGGTGATGGCCCTCTCGTCGCGAGATTGTACGATTCAGCGGAGATGCCAGAAAGTGATCGAGGAGGCGCCGGCGACGATTGTTCCGGCGGAGATTCTGGAAAAAATGAAAGAGGTTTGAAACCAGTTTCAGATCTAAAACAGGCTGTGAAAGAATCGAAACTCGACAGAATTCGCTCAAACAACTTTTATTTTTCAGTCCAACTTCATAGTTTCACATAGCTACTCCAAAAATGATGACCGTTTCCATTGCAGGACGCGATCGCATTCGCCCGATTCGCCGACTACTACTCGGCGGGAACCGTCGAACTCCTGTTCGTGCCCTCGACTTGCGAATACTTTTTCCTCGAGCTCAATCCGCGTTTGCAAGTGGAACATCCGTGCACGGAGGCCGTTTGCGACGTGAACGTGCCCGCTCTCCAGTTCCAAATCGCAATGGGCATCCGGCTCAGGGATATTCCGGACATTCAGCGGTACAAAAAGAGGGTGGAGAGCGGAGAAGACGGGAAGATCCATTCGATCGCCGCCAGGGTCACTTGCGAGGATCCCGCTGATCGGTAAGGAAGTTTGACTCAAAATTCGGCGATTTTTCATGTCATTTTTTCGTCACAATCTTAATTTTCTAACTTTCAGCTTCCTCCCCTCGACTGGCCACGTCAAATCTCTGAAATTCGGCTCCACTTCAAAAGCGTGGGCGTATTTTTCGGTGAGCGACGGAAGTACGGTCCATGAGTACGCCGACTCGCAAATTGGACACGTTTTTGCGAAGGGCGAGACTCGGTACGAGCACTTTAGTAAAATTAGAAATTGTCTTTATCATTTTCAGCTCGGAAGCGATTGCGAATCTGAAACACGCTCTGCAGAACCTGAAAATCGACGCGACGTTCTCGACCCAATCAGATTATCTCATTGATTTGCTCTCGTTGGAAAAGTTCAAAGAGAACACGTACGACACGCAATGGCTCGACAAAAGGATCGCAAATCGAGATGGACAGGTTGGATGGACATCGCAGAGAACGCGATTTCTAGAGCATTTCTGATCGTTTCAAAGTTTTTGCAGAGACTCACCCTACCCATCGATCATCTGATTGCCGTGAGTGCGGCGGCCATCGGAAGATTGAAAATCCGACGCATTTTTGAAAAATACGAAAAAGCGCTGAAATCTGGAAAAATTGAGCTGCCGATCGGGTTGAGCAGAGCCGCGGACGTCGAACTTCAGTTGAACAACGTCAAATACTCGGTAAAATTGTGAATTGTTGGGGAAAAAATGAAAATAATGCCATTTTTCCAGTTGAAAGTGTTCGAAGAGACCGATGCCAAGTATCAAATCAGGCTTGGAGGTCAGGAAACGACAGTGGAAATGCTCGCGATTGGCTCTTCCGGCGAACAGAAAATCGCTCTCCACCAGGGAAAATCGGCGGAATATCAGCTGGAAGAGACGGACGATTTCTACACGGTTTCCGCAAATTGCTGCCATTTGTCAAATGAATATTGTGTTTTTACAGATTAAACTCGCCGGAAACAAGTTGAAATTCGCGAAGACCGACAATGACGATGCGAGCATTTTGAGCTCTCCGTATGCCGGAAAATTTTTGGGTTACAGGGTGAGGGTGTGGAACTTTTTTGTAGAAATTTTAAAGTTTACAATTTTTTACAGGTTGCTCCCGGCGAATTTGTGCAAGTCGGTCAAATGTACGCTCAAATTGAGCTCATGAAGATTACGTTTGATTTGGTGGTGAAAATGGCGCCTGGGAGGTTTGTTTTTGAAATCTTCCAGCGATTAAACTCTCCCATTTCTCAGACTAATTCAAGTGGCGAAAGAGGGCGATCAAATAAAAGAGGGAACCGTTTTGGCGCGGCTCGAAATTGACAGAGAGGCGAAAGAGCAGCTGAAGACGAGCGAGAAGTTTAGCGGAAATATGGACGGATGGAGAAGAGAGGATAAATCGCATTTGCAGGTGGGATTTTAGTCTAATTTTCAAGGGAAAATAGCCGATTTTCAGCGGGCGAAACTGGTTCTGGAAGGCCGTGGATGCATGGATCTACAGATTCTCCACGTCGACGAGCTCATCTCGAATCTTTTTGAGAAGGAAAAGACGGAAGACCGCGGAGATGACGTCGGTTTGCCGTCCGAATCGGCTCGTCACAAAATGCTCGGTCTTTTCGAGCTATTCCTCGACACGGAGAGCGATTTTGACGCTCGCGACGGCTTTGACGAATGCGTGCAACGTCTGAGTGCGAAAATCACGAATTCGGCAGACGTCGTCGACAGAATCCACTCGAATTTGCATCTGAAGACGAAGGAAGCGATGATTTGCGGGATTCTGGAGCTGTTTGCGGAGAATTACGGAAATTCGGAAGAGTTTCGAACGATTTTGAGCAGATTTTTCGCGGCGAAACAGTTTCGGAGACTCGCCCCGCTGGCCGCCCGGATTCTGTACAAACTCAACGAGAACGCGGACTTTTCCGCCGAAAACTGTGGGATTGACGTGAAATCCGCCGGATTCGCGTCGTCGATGCGATTCAGAAGACACGGAAGTTCGGGAAACATTTCGGAGCAAATTGACAACGCACTCGTCGCCTTTTCCTGTTTTTCCGACGGAACATCTCTTAAATTTGTGGCAAATCGAGTGGAAATTGAGAATTTGAACGGTTTGGATGTGGAAGACGCGATTCTCGAGAAGACCGGTGCACTGATCGAGGCAGAAGTTAAAGAGGTTTTTTTTTTTTTAAACTTGGAAAAAATGCGTTTCTCTTGTCAGATTATCGTCAAAAATGGCTCCGAAACGCGGCGATTCGTCAATGAAATTGGGCAATTTTTGGAGGAAAAGGAAGTTGCGGAAATTCCGCCGTTTTGCGCTCCGGAAAAGCGCGATTTGAAGCGATTTTTGGCTAGGTTTGCTCGACAAAAGGTTTTTGTGAACATTTGAAATGTTTTAGACAAAACCGCACCACGTACATCTACGATTTCCCGCTTCTTTTCGCCAGAATCGCAGCCGAAAATGCGGGAGTTGAAAACTGGAAATCGGTGGTCGAAACTCGAGAACTGATTATCGAAAACGGAAAGCTTTTGATTGTTTCTGATGAGTTGGAGCTCGAAAAAAGAGCATCGACGGGTTGCAATTCGTGCTCCGTCGTCGCGTGGCTTCTCAGGCTCCGATTGACGGAAAATGCGAAGCCCGTCGAATTTGTGCTCATCGGAAACGACGTCACTCACCAAGTGGGCTCATTTGCAATGCCCGAGCACACACTCTTCGAGCACGCCAGCAAATTGGCCAGGCAAAAGAAGGTTTGAAAGAGTTTTAGTGTTTTTCGGGGAAAAAGTATTTCCATGAATTTTTCCAGATCCCACGCATCAACATCTCGTGCAATTCGGGCGCCCGCATCGGCCTTGCTCGCGACGTGCTCGACGTGCTCAAAGTGAAGCTGAAGGCGAACGGACACGATTTCGACTATCTTTACGTGGAAAAAACGGAAAAGGAGCGAATCGGCGCGCAAATTGTCTACGAAGAGCACGGCGACGAGCTGAAATTGGTGGCCGTAAAGGGAAAGAAAAACGAGTTTATTGGTGTGGAGAATCTGATGGGATCGGGAGCGATCGGCGGAGAGACCTCGAGGGCATACCGCGAGATTCCCACATACTGTTACGTGACGGGCAGATCGGTGGGCATCGGTGCGTACACGGCACGGTTGGCGCGACGGATCGTCCAGCACGAGAAGGCGCACCTCATACTCACTGGGGCCATGGCACTGAACACGTTGCTCGGAAAGAAGGTACGGTGTTGAAATGACAAATGCATTTGTTTCTTCATAGTCTGAGGAATTGCTGCATAAAAGCGATCAACCAACGAAGAATTCTGCAGGTGTACGCGTCGAACAACCGTCTCGGCGGCATCGAAATCATGTCGAACAACGGAATCGCGCACGCGACGGTCCCGTCCGACCTGGCGGGAATACGAAAATTGGTCGAATGGATCAACTATTTGCCGGCGAAACAAACGGATTTCCCATTCTTCAAGTGCTTCTCCGTCCAAGATTTGGACGAATTGGAACCCGTCGAAGTGAACAAGGATGAAATGCAGAAAGACGTCCGAAACCTTATCGCCGGAATCGACGGGAAACGTGAGCAGATTCGGGATGCACTTTTTTTTAAAAGATAAACTGTTCAGAAGGAATTTTCGATACGAACTCGTTTGATGAAATCTGCTCGCAATGGGCCGCGTCTATTGTGACGGGACGGGCGAAATTGAACGGATTGGCGGTCGGAGTGATTGGTTCGCAGTGGAAATCATACGAAAAACGACAATTGGCCGACGAGAGTGTCGAAAAAAGCGAAGAGACGCAGACGACGAGAGCCGGACAAGTTTGGTGAGAATTTTCAGAGAAAAATCTAACAAAATATCCATTTTTAGGTACCCAGACTCGGCGTTCAAGACATCGCAGGCGATCAGCGATTTCAACCGCGAATCTCTGCCACTCGTAATGATCGCATCGCTACGTGGCTTCTCGGGCGGCCGCAAAGACATGTCGGATCAGGTGCTCACCTTCGGAGCTCACATCATCGACGAACTCTCGCAGTACACGCAGCCGGTGATCGTCTACATTCCGGCGGGCGGAGAGCTGCGCGGAGGAGCGTGGGCCGTCGTCGACTCGCACGTCAATCCCGGATTCGTCCACGTCATCGCCGACGCCACGTGTCGAGGAGGAATTCTTGAGCCGAACGCGGTGGTCGGCATCAAAATCCGCGAGCCGCAACTCGGAAAGCTCATGGAGCGGAGCGGAGTGGCCGCAGATTCGGCGGACTCGGTGAAGAGCGCGTTCAAAAAGGCGGCCGTCGAATTTGCGGATATGCACGATAGATGGCAGCGGATGGAACACGTCGGAGCGATCCGGCAAGTGGTCGAGCTCACGCAAACACGCAACGTCTTCTGGAAAGTGCTGCGAGCGGAGATGATCAAGATCGAGTTGGCGCGCAAGTTCCAGACGGCGCCGATCTTCCCAACGCCGACGCTTCGCGAGGCGATGCAGTGGATCGAGGAGAAGTTGAATGGGTCGGAAGCTCGCGAGTATTTCAACAATGGATTCTGGAGTGACGTCCGCGCAGAAGTCGACGCCTCTCGACTCGTATTCGACGAACAAATTGCCGCGTGGCAAGAAAATGTATAAAGCAAGTCCCACCTCCACCACCCCATCTACTGGTACTCTATTGTTTTTGTCCGTGTTTTTTTGTTGGACCCGCCAAGAATTGATTGAAATTATTAGGGCATTAAGTAAAAACGATAGAATCCCTTGTTAACACAAATTTATTCGAAATTCAACCAATTCGATCCAATTACAAATCACTCAGATCGTCCAAATTGCGCGCGTACTTCTTGCTCGGCACAAACGGCTCCCATCTCGACGCCGGGTAGATGTGCTTGTTCTTGGTGTACCACGAGCGCAGCACAATCTTCACCGGATGACTCTCGCCGCAATCGAGCGCGGCGTCCTGACGAATGCGAACGTCGGCGGCCGCGTCGAAAACGAACAACGGACCCGTCTTGCCCATCGCCTTCGAGACGATAAAGTCTTGGAAAGTGTAGTGGTGCGGGATGATCAGGTCCTCCTTCACGAACATGACCTGCTCGGAGCTCACCGATCGCAGCTCGGCAAACTCTCGCTTCAGCGCGTCGATGGCCTTCCCGATGCTCTGTCCGATCGTCTGCCCCTTCTTCACCTTCATCGCCTTCCGATGCGACGAGCCGTCCCAGTAGGCGTAGTCGACCTTCATCTCCTCGTTCTTCTCCGCCTCCTGCTTCTTGCGCCACTCGGCCGCCAGCTCCTCCTTCCTCCGCTGGATCACCAGCTCGCGGTCCCGATCGGGAAGGAACGAGGTGTCGACGTCCGGATTCATGCCGACCCTCTTCTTCCGAATCACCGGCACCACGTCATCGTCGTCTTCTGCCTCGTCGAACGCGAACGACAACACCCGTTTCTGGGTGTTCCGCTTCACGTGCTCCTCTTTTTCTCGCGCTTCTTCGAGATCCTGGGCAGTCCGAGCGGTGGGCCCAGAATCTCCTCTGGCCACCTGGAGGTCCTGGTTGGACAGTGCATTCTTCTGAATGCTCTTCAACTCGTCCAGAGTGACCAGTCCGTACGTCTGCGCCCTGATCGCCTCTTCCGGTGTCTCATTGATCGCCGCGAACTTCTTCTGGATGCCAGCCCGCGCCTTGTCCTCCTCGATCCTTTGCAGTTGATTCTCAATGTCCTCCTTTTCGATCCGACGCTTCTTCGTCAGATGGATCAGGCGACCTTTGTCCGCATGCGACATTTTGTTGGAGATTCTGCAAAGTTTGAAACATATTCGAAAAAGGTCAAGGTTTTACGGGAGCGCAGAAAAAACAATTTTGTAGTACTAGAGCTCTTGGAAGTTTAGTGCTTTCAAAAGCTACCGCAGGCTTTTTGGTGGTACAAAAAAGTCGTCAACTGGGGGAAATGATGTACTAGGTAAATGGATTACACACAAAAAATTCTAAAACAATAAGAATATTGAAAACTGGCGAAAACGGTATTGATTTTACCGTTATTGAATGCTCGGTGTAATGCGAGCACACAAAGGGAGGAAGAAAACGAATGAATGAGTGCATGAATGGATGGTGCGCTCTGGGGGCGAACAGTGCGCCCTTGCGTTTTATCGAATTTTTTGAAAACGGTCTCCGCCAATACCGTTCCTTCAAGCCCATACATCTCAGTTGCGAGTAGAGATATCAAAAAATGTTCAATTGATAAAACGTAGACAATGTGTAGATGAGCGTTTTACCAGTTGAGCACTTTTTGATATCTCTACTGACAGCCGAGATACATTGTTTTTAATGTAGCACGAGCATTGCAAGAGGTAAGTATTCATAACAAATCACGAAAACATTGTTATTTCAGGTCCACTACGGCGTCAATTCGAGTACGGAGGATAGTTGTCGACTCTTCTGGAAAATGGCCTCTCGTTTAAGAATCCACAGAGACTCACTCGTCAGTATACAATCGGATCTGCGCCACTCCGGTCGTGTTCTTCGCGTAATCGTAGTCCAGTGTCACATTCCACGTGTCAGCCGAGTACATTCCGAAACTGCTGAAGTCGGCGGTTCCCTAAAGATTAGCGAGTAGACCGTCCCGAAAAAAGTAAAAAGGTACAAACACTATCCACGTTTCCGTTGTAAAACATTTGACGGTCATTATAACGCGAGCGGAGGGTCAGGGTGAAATTGTGAAAAGAGTCGGTTAGAGCTGGAAAATAGTGTTTCATGGACCAAAAAAGAAAGTTGATTTACGATGATTTTGTACAGAAACTCCTGCGTTGACCGTCACCGAACTTTTATAGAGCGGAATGTAGACTTGGGGCAGAGAGACACTTCCGTTCCCGATTACTTTGACGTCAGCAGCGTAGAGAAGGTTGTAGCCGAGAAAATAGGACATCAGTTGGTTGACACTCTAAATAAACACACACACCTTTCAGAGATTTTGCAAAATGCTGACCTCGCCGATGTTTTTGTCGCTGTTGAAGACGAAAAATCCATTGGAGCCGGTGGAAATTTTGTATAGAGGATCTGAAGAAGCGCCGCCTGACGTCTGGCCAGACTCTATCACGTTCACGAAGACTTTATGAGCTCTCAACTTGTCAACAACGTTCGACACATCTTGAAGGTCTGAATCTCTCTTAACCAGCAGTAGCACAGTGGAGCCACACAATGGAGATCCGGTCAAAAACTTTTGAATTCCAGCGATGACGTCACTCCCAGTACGACTCGAGTTCAGAAAGCCAAGCACCGGAGAAGGCAAATGCGAGTTGATCGAGGCTATGAACGGTCTGAAAAAAAGAACCAGTGGGCCAATATATATGGACTATAAACTTACGCGACATTATCATGAAAATCGATATCATCCGGTTGCCGTGTATCGAATCTCAAGTTGGCGAGTCTTGTAAACTTTTTGTATTGCGGATAGTAGGAGTCCGCAAAAGTGAAAAAAGTGCTGATGACACTGGCCGCGTCGCTGACGAGTTGAGCGGTGAAATCATTGGAATAGGCGAAGAAGAACGTGGTATGGTCGCCGGGGGTACACGTTTCGGGTACATCTGGAAATGACGCATGCTAAACTCTTCTAGATCAGTCTGAAAAACGCGCATTTTCTGGCTGGTCGGGCTGGGATGCGTTGTGGCGAATAGAGAAGAATTGTGTGTGACGTAGCGATAAGAAAAGAATACTGATAAGCGGTTTAGACAGGAAATGACAATGAGTTCAGACTAAATATATACAATTAGTTCAAAAGACGTCCCCCCCCCCCAGACACCCAGCCAGCACCTAACTTTCAGAGTAGTATAACAATTTTAAGACCTTCCAATACTTGTTTCCAGCTCATGACGAAGTCTGCAATGCTGGCGCTAACACTACCTTCTTCTTGGCCTATTCCAATGATTTTGAGCCGAATGTGGTGTACGATACAAGTCGACTTCTCGATACTTTCTTCACAAACTCTGACTACGAGCGCTTCAACAAATTCACAACTTTGGCCAACTTGAGATTTGACACGCAACAAGAGGCTGAGATTTCTTTTCATCAGAATGCCACGTAAGTTTTAAAACCATTGTTTCTGATCTAGGGAAAAATCGATATTTTTCAAAACAACTCAATTTTCTTTTCAATGTTCACAATCTTTTGAAACGAATCGATTTGTCACGGAACAACGGTGCTTCGAGTTCTTTATTCTGCTAATTTGTCGATTGATTGAGTTTTTCTGGTTCCGTTGACTGATTTTCTGGAAAAAACCACATGTTAGCACAGTAAACAACTTTTAAAACTTATCTTTACCTCAAATTACCTGTTAAACACAAAAAATCATCGAAAGACGGGGAAAGTCGAGCTGAAACTTCAAAATATCACTGCATTTGCAGCAGAGAAACGCGTGCGGCAAACTTGCAAGCGAGGCCACGCCCCCTCCTCTTGAGAAAACAGTGCAACTTTGGAGCGGTGCAGCTCGGGATGTACTGAAAATTTTCGAGAAAAAAATTGAGAGCGTACTAATATAGAGTGGGGGAACACATTCTAGCAAAAAGTTTGTGGAAATTCGGCGTTTTGCGAAGCTTACATAAGTGTTTCTATGCAGACAGTTCATCCGGTCGATCCGCTCGAGCCTTCCAACTCCCAGTCTTGGTTTCAACAACAAAACGGCCGGTAGTGACGTCATACTCGGAATCCAGAAGTTTCTAACGCACTACCCGCTGTGTGGATCCACACTTCTTCTGCTGATCAAACGGAATTCCGAAGAGAGACACGTGTCCGATATCATTTACAAACTCACGAGCCGTAACATAATCGTGAACGTCATCGAAAGCGATGAACCGTCTGGCGGCGCTTCATCGCGATCTCTCTACGAACTGTCCACTAAATCCAACGGATTCTACATTTTCAACCAGGATTCACAGATTTCCGGGGTAAACATGTTTGCCCGAATCTTGTGCCCATGCAATCATTGTTGTTGTTGCAGAGTGTAAACGAGACTATGACCAATCTTTTCGGCTACAACCTTTGGTACTCTGTCAACGTAACCGTCGTCGGAAAAGGAGGAATGCGTCTTCCACAAGCGTTCTTCCCACAAAACAAGCCAACAGTTACCGTCAACGTTGGAATCAGCCTTCAAAATCATCGTAACATCTACACAGTTTCTGGCCTATTTTTAAGTTTACAGCATTGACAACCGACTTTCATAACTATGAACTGACGCTCACCTCACCTGCGGGCGCTCGTTATATGTCTTACAGAGGAGTCGCCGCTTTTGTTCGTCTTTTTTGTTGATTTCCACTTGAATCAGACGGTTTAGGGAAACGCGGATTACGCCAGCTTTGAAATGTACTCGGCTGCGACGTGGGATGTCACACTGAGCTATGACTATGCACTGAACTCGACAGGAGTCATACAAATTCGAATGTATCTCGATGATTGATGCTCATTCACGTCAAAGATCATCGTCATGTTTGAGCAAATAAAAAAACTGCCTTATCAGTTCCGTCCGTTTTTGAAACAATCGATCGATTCTCTTCTACCTTCCTGCCGTTATTCTTGTGAACTGTCTATTCCAGAAAAAGCACCCAAACAAACAAACAAAAAAACTACCAACAACCAAACGCACGGCGACCAAAAACGTAGAAAGGGGCGTGGCCTAGCGTGCACGGTTTATCACCATTTTGGCGCGAAATTCGAAATTTAACCCCATTTTTCATGTTTTTCGTCAAAAATAACCCGAATTTTGTACGATTTCGACGATATAATTGCATAATAACTTTGTTAAACTAATCATCGCGCGCACTTTTTGAGCTTAAAACGAGCAAGTTTCATTCAGAAACGAATCAATTGAATCGATTTTCAAGTTTTGTGCTGAAAATGCGCGAATTTCAGTCATTCGCCGATACTTTTTGCCGTTTGAACGCTTAAAATACTTGTATTAACGTGCTTAATCACTTCCGACACTCACTTCGTCTCAAAACTATCCACATCGGCCGGTATGAAAATTCCGAAATTGCGGCGGCGATTGGCCGCGGAGAGCGTATTGCGAAATATGCCAAAAACGTCTCAAACGCGGCGGCGTTTTCACGAAAATTTCAATGTTTTCTCTCTTTAATGTGCTCTTCTTTCGTCGATATCAAACACAAAAATATCGGAAAAGTGCTGAAATTGTGGCAATTTTCAGAAAACGCGTCTCAGATTAGGCCACGCCCTTTTCCGCACTTTTGGTCGCTGTGAAACCCCCTCGTTCACCCCAAAAACGCGTACATTTTCAGAAGACTATGATGATTACTGCAATATTGGCGAAAAACACTCGACGTTCTTCTTCGCCTACGCCGCCGATTTCGATCCGTACACTTTTGCGGACGCCAAGAAGATTATCGTTCAGACAATTTCGAACGATCGACACAACTATACAAAGTTGGCGGCGGTGAGATTCGACACGCAACAATGGGAGAATATCATCTATTACGATGACGTGGCGTGGGTGTTTTAGAAAAAGTCGGTGAGAATCATTCAAGTTCAGAAGCTTCTCAAAAGGTTTGGACGAGTTGCCACCGGTGGCGAGTCTCGCTTCGAACGCACTGAACGCCTCGAATGTTCTGGATGTTATTCGAGTGAGCACCGGTGTTTTTTTTTGCGGTTCATGCATTTCAAATTTAGAGCTTTCTCAATGCCACTGGAAGACCACTCGAAAGTTCGATGATTCTGATATTTGTCAACAGATTCCCGGCCTATGGCACTGGTCTTGAAGCTTCCGAGTTCGATACCGTCACCAATAACAATGTGAAGATTTTCCCAATGGTCACGGATAAGTCCTACGATGCCGTCGTCAACGACTCCACCAGATACCTGCCCGCAATCGCAAACCTCGCCTCGAATTCAAATGGTCATTTTGCCATCGCTGCAACCATTACGCCATTCATCAACGTTCGGCTTTTCGTGCAACCTATTTAATTGAATTTCGAATTCCAGACGCTCACTGAGATATTGTCCATTTCCTACAGCAACAGCCTCGCGTTCACCAGATCCGTGTATTATTCTGGCACTCTGACCGACCTCGGAATCCTTAAAGTGCCGAGGGCTCGGACTGGAATTGTCAACTTTACGGTTTCGATCACTATGGAAACTGGCCTACGTTAGTTTTAAATCGCTTAGTCGCATTTGAAGTTGGTTCTTCAGAAAATTCCTACAACACGAACGGCGTCCGAATGACGTTCAGTCAAACTGGAAGCGCCGATCAGTTCGTTGACTTGTCAGCTCCTTTGGTTGGAAATCCATGCATTTCACACATTACCACAACCTTTTTGTAGGCGAACACAAACTATTACTACGGAAGTGTTCAACTCAAACCACGAGCCGATTGCAAAGTAACTTTGCAAACGACTCAAACTGGCGCGAATGTTTTTGTCCGAATTTGGACGTCAAGGTATAAATAATATACACGGTCTCCGGAGCGTGGCCTCGGCCAAATAGCGCTTTCATGAATTGAGCAGGTTTTCTCTGATTTTTGTGGTCAAAGGCGATGAAAAATGATTGTTCGACATAAAAACACACTAATTCGCAGAATTAATGACGTTTTGGCGCATTTTTCGCGGACTTTGCTTTTTCGCCGATCGCCGCCTAAAAACCGCACTTCTCATTTTGCGCTTTCTTGACCGTTTTCAGACAGAATTGGTTTTGAGAATGATAAATCACGTAAATACAAGCATTTTGAGCGCACGAACCGCGAAAATTACCGAAAAACAACTGAAATTCACGCAATTTTAGCTAAAAACCTTCAAACGGATAAATGTGATTTGCGACTTGACCAAATTTGACGCTCTTACGCTTAAGAAATTTGTAATAGCCTATACAATCGGTATATCGAGAGAAAAATCAGAAATTATCGGTTTTTCGCGGCTAATCTGGCAAAAAACACAAATTTTGCTGTTAAAATTTGTATTTCGCGCCAATTTCTATTGGGCGGGGCGCACTTGCGCTTTTATTTTTGTCAGTTAACAATACATTAGTTACATACAGCATGGTCTATCACTACGGCTCGTATGCTGCAATCGATGATCCGATGGGCGGTACGGCCATTTCACAGGTCGATGCGTACGGTGGAGCTGCTTTGAGGATGCGTCTGATGAACGATTGTTATAGTGATTATGAGGTATGTTTGAACTGTTTTTTCAAAACTTTCTTTCATCCTACTTCTTCCAGGCATCGATAATAATCACCGATTGTCGTGGAGCTGTGAGCGCCAAGTACGATTCGGTTCAAACCATTCCGACGCAGTACATCTTCGTGGATGAGGGAAGCTTCCCGCACTACCCATTCGTTCCATTTTTCTGCGGTTCGAACGCTGCAAACGCTGGAGAAAGTTGCGTGCCCGGAACCTTTGACAAGTACGATATCCAATTCGTGGCTGGCGAGTTCACAGTCGTCCGATCATTCCAATGTCGGCCAGGAGTCGGACGCGTTGATCCGAAATGTCAGAACATTGACGATAACGGAAATGTGTACTGTAACAGAACCAGCATTCCGTACATGAGAGGTGAGAGGACGCACTGATAACAGTATCCTCAAGATTTTGTGTTCAGGACCAACTGGACAGCTGACCGACTGCCTCGGCCATGGCCATTTGGAGTTCGACTTCGACGACACCCAATCCTATATTTGTGTGTGCGATGATAGTTATAGTGGGGCATCGTGTCAGACGCAAGTTTAGTCTGACTTTTCAATAAATAAACATTCGATATAAGCAGTCTATGGACTGAGAAATGGTTCTGGAAGGAAAAGAGAAAGAGCACAAAGATAATTTAATGCTTTACTGGTTGGTTGCTATCAGAACAAATTTAGTAAAACAAACGAGAGTATCTGTTGGCACATGCGACGTCATCGATCTCCGAGCACACACAAACATCCGCCCACGCATTGGCCACCGAGCTTTGCGAGCACGCAACCAGAGAGCAATCGGGGCCTTGGAAACCGTCGAGACACGCGCAAGAGCCGCTGGATGCTAGGACGGTCCCGTTGTTCTGACAACTTGGAGAATCGGTAGTTCCGAACGCGAAGTATCTAGTGTACTTGGGATCAGCGGCATTTGCATCGGCCTTTTGAAGGGTTATCTGTGAAAAGGATTTATTAACCAAATTCTGAAATTCCTCAACCAACCACGGCAGTATTCGTTCCGGCAGAGTACTTGCTATTAGCAAAAACACTGTAGGCGGTGTAGCCGAACAGGCATTCGGTCCTTTTGATGGTTCTCGTGAGCCCACCATCTCCGTCGTTGTTCACAATTACATACTGGGGAGGTACGTACATCGAGACGATCGTTCGCGTGTCGGAAGTGGACGTGGAGACCGCGTTCGACGCGTCTTGTCCGAGATCGGAAATAATTTGGAAACTCGGCGACAGGTCGTCTTCGTTGGTGATGAATACGGCGACGGTGTACGGAGTGTCAGACGAGGCAGCGTTGAACTGTAAAAGTGACATACAACATATTTTTAAAATAAATTTCGAAGTGGGACATTCACTTTCCCAAAGTCCCGAATTACCAAAAAAAAAAATTCCCCGATTTTTAAGATTTTTTCAAAAAAGTTATTGGCACCGAGAGAAGTACACGGCGAAATGGAAAAGCTGGCCTAGATTTTACTAGTCCCCGGATTTAATTCCCCTTTCTTCCGATTTTTTCCGTTTTCGTGCAATTTTCTTAAATTTTCAATTGTTTTTTCACTGAACACACTTATTTGCAATATTTAAAAAAAAAATTATTATTTTTTTGGCGTTTTTTTTTCTTATTTTTCATTATTTTCATTATTTTTCATTATTTTTCTGTGCCGTGACGCCAAAAAAATTGATAATATGAAACTTTTAAAATGCAGAAATTCAGCCACTTTTTGTAAAACCGAAAATGGGAAGTTTTGGATTTTTCGCATTACTTTGAAAAATAGAACTTTCTGTAACTCGCAAACTTTAATTAAGACTAAGAAAATGATTGAGCGATCTCTTTCGATTTATTTTTCAGCGCGCCGACCGAAAATTGAGCGAAAAACCTGAAAAAACAACACAAAAAAGTTTCAGATTATCGATTTTTTTAGCGTCACGGCACAGAAAAAATTATAAATTTTTCTCAAATAGTGCAAATAAGTGTGTTCATTAAAAAAAACGATTGAAAATTTAAAAAATTGCGCGAAAACGGAAAAAAATCGGAAGAAATGGGTATTCCATCAGGGGACTAGAAAAATCTAGGCCAGCTCTTCCATTTCGCCGTGTACTTCTCTCTCGGTACCATTAACTTTTTTGAAAAAAATCTTAAAAATCCGGGAATTTTTTTTTCGTAATTCGAGACTTTGGGAAAGTGAATGCCCCACTTCGAAGTTTATTTTAAAAATTTGTTGTATGTCACGTTGGACACCACTTTTAATAATTAAAATGTAGGCAACAGAATTTAGTTCAGCATACCTTGTATGTAAGCTGATTTGTCAACCTGCACATAGCCATGATGTTGCCCGCAGACTGACAGTCAGTTCTGTCCACAGAATTTGTGTTGTCTACAAGTTAGACGTCTAAAACGTTTTTTGTCCACTTCTTACCAATCGAAAATTGGTCTCCACTTCCCCAAGTGACGACATAGACAACCGTACCAGTGGCAGTCACCTGGACGTTGAAAGAATCCGACTGTTGAGTGGATAAGTAGGCGAGAGAAGTCTTTCCGGCGAGGATTGATGGCACAAACTACAAACTTTTGTTGTTTTAGGTGCACATTTGACATCCGGACTTACTGTTTTATCAATGGTTAGTAGATAGGATGAACTTGAAATCAACGTTTGCACGAGGAAGCCTCCAGTAGACAACGCCGCCTCAGAAATTGAGTCATTCAACTTGACAAGCGATGCGTCGGTTCCAGTGAACACGAACAATTCCTGACGATACGTTCGTGAAGCGGCGATAAAATCGCTCAAATCCACGCCGATCATCTCCGAGCTTTCGGTGTAGAGTGCGATCAGTCCGCGAACGTTTCTTCCCAAACCCCGCACAGCTGTTTGATACACCTTCGTCAAATCGACGGCTCCCGGTTGTGCTGGCGCGCTGCACTCCACGTTTGACGTGGTCAACAGAGAAGCGTTGAATTTGTCGAACGCGCCGCCAGAATAGAGATTCGTGACGGATCCGTCAGCACAATAGGTGAGCAGCTGATACTTCCAAATCGACGGGATCGCCGCTTCGAGTCGCAGAAATTGTGCGACGTCTTCTTGGACGACGGAGAACGTCGAAACGCCCGCATCGATGACCAGAACGATTGTGAACGTACGCCAGCTGTTGTCATTCGCCAATGGGTCAGTGTTAGGGTCGGAGCAAGAGGCTACAAATTCACTAATTTTAGAGCTATATGGAAAAAGAAACCTGCTGCACAATTCGGCGGCTGATAGTCTCCATAACAGTCGCATGAGTACGTCTCTTCGCCGGGAGCCTCACCATAGTTCACCACAAGCCGCCCGTTTTTAGCGCTGGTACAGTCGGCCACTTTTCCTGTCGGACCTCGCATGAATGGACTGTTGCCGGTACACTGATAGTTGCCGTAGACGTCCTGATTGGTGCACTTTGGATCGAAGGCTTCTGAAGACTTGGAACACAAGAAGGATCTGGTGACCGAGTAGTCGTCAAAATTGAACTATAAATTCGGCCATTATTAGTTACGATCGGGCGCCAAACAACCTGCACATCGTACTTATTCTCAGTTCCAGAAATGCAACTTTCACTCGTCGATGGCTGATTACAGAAGAATGGCACAAACGCGAAATACTTTCCGGGTCGGTCACTCGCCGTCAAATTGCTCACAGTGCTCTGATCGGTATCGTAGACTGTGCTCACATCGCCATTACAATCGGTTATGAGAATGCGGGCCGGACTGTCCGAGGATTCGTAGCAACTGTTCTTCACAGTAATTCTCAAAGCGGCGCCTTCCTTGTCATTGGGATCGATAGGCTTCATTGAAAGATCCGCGTAGTCAGCGGTATGGTACGTGTTTCTATCGGTCCACATTCGGATCAACAAGTCGTTCTCGTCGTTGTTCGGAACGTATTGAAGAACTAAATCATGATCATTTCCGGCCGGAATCGATATTGTCGTGATGTAGAAGTTCGAGGAGTCCTGAACGAAACGTTAAAAGTTACAGAAGATGCTTGACACAGACATATCGGGTGACAGTTGAGTCAGTCAGAAAGTTGATAGGAATTGCTGGAGTGTCGAAGCCGACTGGAGGCTTGAAAGCCAAAAGAAGACGGTTCGGAGGGCTTGGCGCGTTGGCTGAAAATGGTTACGCTAGTTTCAAGTTTCTTATGCCGCGTCCAAAGTCTCGGAAACGTCGCAAATCTCGCGGATTTTGCAGTCCAAAGTCGGCAGAAATTTGCGGGAAATCCGGGGTGCGCACAGCTGAGCGAGTGTTACCGTACACCATAAAGCTACGGTATTTTTTTGAAAAAAATTTAAATTTCTCGAGAATATTTGAAATTTTTTTCAAATTTCTTAGGGTGAATTTTTCAACGGAATTTTTTTGGAAAAAAATTGAAATTTCTCGAGAATATTTGAAATTGTTCAAATTTCTTGGGTAAATTTTCAACGGTATTTTTTAAAAAAATTTAAATTTCTCGAGAATATTGGAGACTTTTCAAATTTCTTGGGTGAATTTTTCAACGGTATTTTTTTGAAAAAAAATTTAAATTTCTCGAGAATATTTGAAATTTTTTTCAAATTTCTTGGGTAAATTTTTCAACGGTATTTTTTTGAAAAAAATTTAACTTTCTCGAGAATATTTGAAATTTTTTTCAAATTTCTTGGGTGAATTTTTCAACGGTATTTTTTTAAAAAAATTTAAATTTCTCAAGAATTATTTGAAATTTTTTTCAAATTTCTTGGGTGAATTTTTCAACGGTATTTTTTTGAAAAAAAATTAAAACTTTCTCGAGAATATTTGAAAAATTTTTCAAATTTCTTGGGTGAATTTTTCAACGGTATTTTTTTAAAAAAATTTAAATTTCTCAAGAATTATTTGAAATTTTTTTCAAATTTCTTGGGTGAATTTTTCAACGGTATTTTTTTGAAAAAAATTTAAATTTCTCGAGAATATTTGAAATTTTTTTCAAATTTCTTTGGTAAATTTTTCAACGGTATTTTTTTGAAAAAAATTTAAATTTCTCGAGAATATTTGAAATTTTTTTCAAATTTCTTGGGTGATTTTTTTCAACGGTATTTTTTTGAAAAAAAATTTAAATTTCTCGAGAATATTTGAAATTTTTTTAAATTTCCTGGGTAAATTTTTCAACGGTATTTTTTTGAAAAAAATTTGAATTTCTCGAGAATATTCTTGGGTAAATTTTCATAAAATACCGTAGTTTAATGGTGTACGGTAACACTCGTTCAGCTGTGCGCACCCCGGATTTCCCGCAAACTTCTGCCGACTTTGGACTGCAAAATCCGCGAGATTTGCGGCGTTTCCGAGACTTTGGACGCGGCATTACATCACTAACTTACTGTCAACAACCGACAAAGATACTGTAATAGTGACGTTAACAAATCCGGAATCCGAGTGTGGAATTCGAACGGTTCCAATGTCGTTTTGAAGACGATCTCTTCCAATGTTCCGACTGAACAGCAAATCCTGACCGTAGCCGAACTGCATGACTTGGGACACAATCTGAAAACATTTCACAGAATTGCTATGGGTAAAAAATCACCTTATTGTAATCCGAGTTCACATCCCTTCCGATCGTCTCATTTGCCACGATGTAATGGCCGTTCGTACTTGCCGCCTGTTTATTGAAATACGCGCCGGTTCTTCCGGAATATTGTCCGATCAGAGACGCGAGACTGATCACCGTGAACACTTTCACATTTTTGTTGACAAAGTCCGTGTAGGTTGTAACGCTCAAATCGGAAGATGTCGCAGTTGGAAGACGATTCGGAAGCAGAAGGATCACCGAGTTCTCAAGTGAATCGGTGGTCGCAATGAGGGATTCGACGATTGAGACGGCGTTAGAACCCGAATTCTCTCCGAGCGCATTTTCAGCCGACGGTAGTTTGGCTTGAAGGTCCGACGAGAAGACACTGGAAATCAGATGTTCGGTTTGGCGGCCATTACCCTTTCCTCACACAATATCCGATGGTTTTTGAATGGTCGCGTTAGTCGAGTCCAAGTACGCATCTCTTAAGATCGTTCCATTGTACGGATAGTTTTTGAGCGCTTGGATTACGGTAGCCGACACAAGTCCATAGGTACTGGCGTCGAGTTCGGTGGAGTAGGCGAAGAGGAAAGTGTACTTGATGGCCGGCTGATGGCAAGAAGTATCGGGGACTGTTGAGGAGCTTGAAGAATCTGTTGTAGATGTGACAGAAGTTCCAGAAACATCAGTGCTGACGCTTGAAGAGCTTGCGGAACTTGAAGTTGAACTTTCAACTCCAACTGTAGATGTGGAAAGCGGACGTGAAGAAGTGCTGGCTGCCTCGGATGTTGTAGTATCCACGGGAACAGTGGTAACTGGAGGGAGTGACACACAGGCAACCCTCACTGCTCTCTGCACAACACTAGAATCCACGGAAATATTGAGAAACAAGGATTGTGTTTCGCCAGCGTTACAGATGAACGGTTTCTGAAATAGTCCTCATTGGACTCCATAGGTCAGTCAGTATTTTACATTGGTAATCCATTCGTACGCAGCAGGGCTTCTCTGCGTGAGTCCCGCACTCAAATCAGATCCGAAAATCGAGTTGACAATGAGTTGGGAGCCGCTACTAGAAGTGGCAGCTTCCACGTGGAAAGCGGGATAGAAGGGGACCGATTCGATGATGGCGTAACGGGAAGAGTCGATGGACTGATCTTCGACATAAGTGGTGTAAATGGCCAGATCCAGAGGACCGCTCGGGGCGGCGTTGGTGAAAACGATGGCGGTGCAAGAGCCGGAGGAGGTGGTGATGGTGAGCGAGGAGCACGTCGGATCGGGACTCTGGAACACGGCCAACTGGTTGTCGAACGAGCGGACCGGCTGGCGGAGAAAGCACGAGACGAACGAGGACTGCGACGGGTTCGCGTTGTCTGAATTGCATCGATTGCGGGTGTACGGACGGACGATCGCTTACCTCCCAGAAAGAAAAAGTTGTACGGTCCCTGAACGTTCGGATCAATGACCACTGGCACTGAGTTTCCGGCTCCCGAGCAATCCGGAAACGATTGAATTGACACGTATTGCGGCTTGTAGTGCGTTTGAAGCACTTGAGTGATCAGCTGAAATGAGTTGTCATGCCTACAGTAACCCAGAATCCCGGATTACCGTCTGAGTGTCCACATCGCCATCTTTTGCTCGCAACTGCACGAACAGTCCTCCGGTGATATCCACAAAACTCTTGAACGCGGTCACTTCGTCCGGCTCGCAACGCATAAAAGTCTTGTCGCTGATCCAGAGCACATTGACGCGAACTCCGAACGCCAACGCCGTCTCGCGAGCGTCTGCGAAGCCATCGAAGCTCGGAGGATGTTGGGTGACGATCGAGATGACCGTGTTTCGCAACGACTCCGACCGGATCAGACTGACGATCTGCTCGTAGATGGGCACTTGGTAACACCAGTACAGTCCCGTGTCAGTTGGCTCGGAAAGGGAAAAGTTCACAGTGTTCACGACATCGGCAAATTGAACTGAAAGCACGTTCATTTGAGCCTACCACTTTTCAAAAGATTACTATAACCCACTATCGTACTGTGGCAGGTCAAAACCGTCCAGATAAGGCACGCTGTTTGAGTTTGTCTCCAGCAGGTTATACTTGACATACCCGTTTGCAAAGGCGGTGAAGTGATTAGACAGTGCCTGAATTAATGTTTGGTCACTCGAATTTCGTCACAACATCATACCGCCCGAATATTTGAGTACGTTTTGAAGCCCCAGAATTGGGTGAGCAAGTTGATGTTGATAATATTGAACGAGTTCTCACTGGTTCGGAACTGATTCTCCGGCGGCAACGACGTTTTGACTGTAAACTTTGCAAATTTGATACCAAAACCAATATGCGCTCGCTAGCTAGCTACCCGCTTCACAGTGAATCCCCAGGTATCCGGGCGGACAAATGCACACGGTCTTGTCGGAATTCACGAAACCGCCGTTCAAACACTGAATCTCATCACATTTGTCAGCGGTTCCATTGAAAAACGATGGACACATCATCGACGTGACGCCTTCTGAGAGGAGAATGAGCGCGAGAAGAACGGCAATTCTCATGTCTGCAATGAGTTTTGTGATAAATCAATGAAAAGGTAGAATATTAAATCGACAACTAAGATGAAGTCATTCTGAAGATGGGTGTGCCCAAAAGAAGTTATCAACTGGACCCGAGCATCGCTTTCTTTGCCGTTATCAGTGAAGGAAGGAAGTTTCATTAGGAGACAGTTGTGTTTCATTCGGGGATTGGAACTGTTTAGGGAGAGGCAAGACGGGACAGGAGGGACACTTACCGTACGATTCCAAGCCAACAACGTTGATTTCCACTGCCTCGAGTTTCTTGTGAACAAGACCCACGGTCTCCAGAGCTGACAATATGGGCGTGGCGTTTTCATGAATTGACCACGTTTTCTCTGATTTTTGTGGTCAACGGCGATGAAAAATGATTGTTCGACATGAAAACACACTAATTCACGCAGAATTATGGACGTTTTGGCGCATTTTTCGCGGATTTCGCGGATTTCGCTTTTTCGCCTTCGCCGCCGTTCGCCGCCTAAAAACCGCACTTCTCATTTTGCGCTTTTTTGACCGTTTTCCGACAGAATTGGTTTTGAGAATGATAAATCACGTAAATACAAGCATTTTGAGCGCTCGAACCGCGAAAACTACCGAAAAGCAACTGAAATTCACGCAGTTTTAGCGAAAAACCTTCAAACTTGACCAAATTTAACGCTCTTGCGCTTAAAACATTCGTAATAGCCTATACAATCGGTGTATCGAGAGAAAAATGAGAAATTATCGGTTTTCCGTGGCTAATCTGGCTAAAAACACAAATTTGCTGTTAAAATTTAAATTTCGCGCCAATGTACCGCTCTATTGCGCGGGGCGCACTTGCGCTCATTGTCAGCTCTGGAGACCGTGAGACCTGTAATAAAACATGATTTTATTATAGGGGCACCGCATAGAAATGGCGCTCTGTTGAGAAATTCTTTTTTCAGTGCAAATTGAACGAGCGAGTTTGAAAAGTTAAGCCACGTTTTCAGTGGAAAATTACTTCGCGGCCTAGAAATTCGGCCAGATTGCGAACAGCGCGCCCTTTCTGTTCGGTGCCCTATAATATCAGAGATACTGCGTTTTCATTCTGGCAAAAGAATACAAAACAAAATGTGTGTTCCTTTTCTCTTTTTCTTCTTTTTCAGCGTGGCCGCCTCCCTGTCCGCTCTTTTGCCAACACTTTAAATCTTCCACCGCGAGTCTCCACCCCGGTTGGCATTGCTACTCGTGTGCACCTTTGTGATTATATTGCAAAGTATTCAAAGCGATGAACGTCAGTGAAAGCGACTCATCGCCGACGCAGCGACACGGATGGTCTCCCGGAAGATCGGAAAGTCAACGCATCGCGACGGTCATCGAGGAGAAGAAGGAAATCGGGTCGCCCGAGATCGAGGCCACCGAGATCGATCCGTGCCGGGGGACGTGGGGCAACCAGGTCGAGTTTTTGCTGTCGACACTTGGAATGGCCGTCGGACTGGGCAATATTTGGCGGTTCCCGACGAGAGCCTACAATAACGGAGGATGTGAGTGGTTGTTATTGTGGCCGAACTAATCCTCTTCCTCTTCCAGCCGCCTTCCTCGTGCCCTACATCTCCTGCGCGTTGCTCTTCGGTCTTCCCGCCGTCTACCTCGAATTCGTGCTCGGACAATATCACCGCACCACCGCGCCGATCATCTTCCGACGCTTTGGCCCGATCTTTCAAGGCGTCGGATGGATGGCGGTGACGGTTTCCTCACTCGTCGCCATCTACTACATCATCATCATCGGCTGGAGTACGGTGTACATGGCGTCGATTGTGATGGGGCACACGGACAGCTGGAGCAAGTGTGGCAACGCGTGGAACGACAACTCGACGTGTCTCGATCTGGTGTTGCAGAGCAATTGCAGCAACTTCAACGCAAGCACATATGTGCCGCCGGTCTGGGCGAATTTGAGCCTTTCCGGTTGGTGATCAAGACGTTTTCGGGCCAGAATTTGTGCTTTCAGGCCGCGGCGCTTCGTTCGTCTTCTTCCAAGGTACGTGCTACGACAAACTCGATCTGCTAGCCAACAAAACCGTCACAGCAACCGAGCAATACTTCTTGTTAGTCGACAGTAACCACCAGCGGACAACCGTAACCCTTTTGCAGCGAGTACGTCGTCACGCCCTCCTCCGGTTTTCTCGACTTCAACTCGATGAACTCGAAGTCGTTCGCCGGCATGAACGTCTGTTGGCTCATCGTCATTCTGATTCTGTGGAAGGGCGTCGACTACATGGGAAAAGCGTCGTACGTCATCGTCACGCTGCCCTACGTCATCATCGTCTTGCTCTTCTTCCGCGGAATCACGTTGGACGGCGCCGAAGAGGGATTGTACTATTACCTGGGCAATCCGGATTGGTCGAAAGTGTTCGCGCCGGCCACGTGGGGAGAGGCGCTGAAGCAACTGTGCTTTAGTCTCGGAATCGGATACGGTGGACTCATCGGCTTGGCCTCGTTTAGCAAACCGGATAACAATTGCTACCGGGTAGGCGCTTAGACATGCTAGAAACTTCAAATTGTTTTAGGACGCCCTGATCGTGATCATCGGCGACACGGCCATGTCACTCGTCGGAGGCGCCGCCGTCTTCTCCACACTCGGATTCCTCGCCAAACAGAAGGGATGCGAAGTGTCCGACGTTGTCAACGATGGCTTCTCGCTCGCGTTCGTCGCCTTCCCGGAGGCGCTCGGCCGTATGCCGCTGCCCGAATTGTGGTCGTTCCTCTTCTTCCTCATGCTTTTCTTCCTCGGAATCTCCACCGAAGTCGCCTACGTGAACGTCTTCTGCTCGGCGATCTGTGACCAGTTTGTTGGCCTACGAAAGCGCAAGTGGCTGGTGGTGGTCGCCTGGTCCCTGGTGCTTTATGTCGTTGGACTGGTGATGGTCACCGATGGCGGCTTCTACTGGTTCATCATGTTCGACGAGTACGCCGCCGGAGTCTCCTCGTGCGTCGCCGTCACGGCTGAAGTTTTGCTCGTCGCCTACGTATACGGTAGGCGCGAAAATGTGCAAAGTGTCGTACGGTTTGACGTGCAGGCCGCAAGAACATGTTGACGGATATGAAGGAGATGTTTGGAGAGTCGAAGAACAAGTGCAGTCGATGGTTTGGCTGCCACTCGCCGTACTTTGGCTGGAACTGGATGCTCATCACTCCGGGCCTCGGCTCTATTCTCATCGCCCTGGCCAGCATCAGAGACTATCCGTACATGGCCGACTCGCGCAAGTACCCCCTGGCGTTTGACGTTGTCGGTTGGATTGTATGCATGCTTCCCATCGCCATGGTCCCAATTTTTGCGATGTTTGCCTATTGTGAATTCAAAAAACGGGGCCACGACTTGCGCGGACTGTTTATGAAGCAAAGGCAACTCAAGTCGTTTGGACGCATCTATGCGCGCATGGGATTAGAGCAGAAAGTGAAGCAGGTTTGCGTAATGAGAGGGTACTGACTATGCAAACTTGGACATTTTCCAGAAAATCCTGCCGGATCGTGAGCCGTGGGACGACAGACCGATGGGATACCAGTTTGACGACGAGACGGATTCGTCGTCGCGCAGCTCGCTATTGAGCAGTCGAACCGAACGGAGCAGACGCGGCAACTCGCAGACTCACAGCAAAACTCTGTAACGAAAATGAAGGCTTTTTGTAATTTTATTATCGCTTGTTTTCACTGTTAGTAACAGTCTGTTACTATTGACGATGATTCCCATGATTCACAAAAAAGACGGCCAATCCTAAGATCTTGGCTAGAAAAGCTATGATTGATTGACTTTATGTACCATATAACTTGCCTATTTCCACGTACTTAAGACCATACCAGACGGTCTCCGAAGATTATCCTTTTCAGGAAATCCTCTGGTAAGGTCTGAGAGAGCCCTGAAAAAGGCTCGGAAGGATTTCCTGGAAAGGATAAGCATGTGGTCGCGCTGAAAACGGAAATTGTAGAAGCGATCCGGAATGTGATGGTCGAGCGAAAACACGAGTTTTTGCGGGTTTTGAACACAGGTAGGCACACAAGTTTTGACCCTTTTCAGATGGAAAAACTTATTTTTTTTTGCAGACAACAAATCAACGTTCTGCGATTCGGTTTGCGTACAAAAAGTTTCTACAATATTTTGACACGACTTCAAGTGATTGAGATTTTGCTCATCAGTAAGTGTGCCCGCGAATTCCGACTTCCGCATTCCGCAAGCAGACATTTTTTCGATGAAAAAAGTTTCAGAGAACTCGGCGAATCGTGACATCGTCGAGACGAAGAATATTGTCGCGCGTTTCCGACGAACAATAATCGCGTGGCTTTTCGAGAATGCGCTATTCTTCTAAACTCAACCAATACTTTTCCCATATCGATTTCGGAAGTCGGAAGTCGGAAATTGTCGCAAAAAATACTCAAAACCCATAAAGAATCATTCATTTTTTGTCATATTGAGGACAATTAATTCCTTGCTCGTTGCAATCGATCTTTTTGAGAGCGTTGTAGAATTCACTGAAATCCGTATCATTTTCGGCGAACATCCGCTTAAACCTACTCGGCAACACGATAGCTGGAGCCACTGTAGCTCAATAAAAACGTCTGAAAGGATGGGAGTACGGTGGCCTACAGTAATCGTGTTAGAGAGCTTACGCCGACGGAAATAAGGAATACGGCCGAGAAGATTAGTGCGTAAACGGGCGCCATTTCAGGGAAACTCGAAATGGAAATTAAATGGAAGGTGGTGTGCGAAAAAGTGTCGTCAGGTCGGGTGCAAAATACGCAAACACGATCGACGTGACCTTTTGTACTACCGTAAAGTTTCGAGTGAGCGATTTTTATTGCAAATTTACCTAACTCGATAGCAAATTAGTCTCCGAATCATGACGATCTCGCCCGCACGCGCCAACAAAGAAACCAACGATGTGCTCGTGCCGTTGGTCGGGAAAACGGCACTGAATATTGTCGAGTTTTCACGCGGAATTTCAGATTGGCAAACGGCTGAAAATCGGCGGTCACGAGTACAAACTACGCGATGCCATCGCCACCGGTCCGTTCTCGTCGGTGTTTCTGGTGGAGGAGGACGGAGTGCCGTATGCGATGAAAGTGGAGGCACAGAACGGATGCTTGAGGCCTGTGCTCAAGGTAAGTGAGCTGCCGGTGGAAATATTGAACAGTTGTCAATTGATGAATTGTTCATGAATAAATTGTGCACATTTTATTAGTTGACAGATTTTTGATATCTCTATCCACAGATGAGATACATTGCATCGAATGAATAAAAGAGACTAGGGGTTTGGTTGCAAGTACCGTTGATTCAAAACGCTGTATCTCGGCTGTTAGTAGAGGTATCAAAAAGTTGTCAATTGAAAAAATGGGCACAATTTGTTGATAAACAATAAATCAGTTGACAATTTTTCGATATCTCTACCCGCTAGCTGAGATATATTGCATTTTTGCAGCTGGACCACGCAGTGCTGACCGCCCTCGGCTCGCAAACCGGTTTTCCGTCGCTCGCCGACTCTGGCCGCACCGAAAACTTCAAGTACATCATAATGCAGCTCGTCGGTCCCGACCTCTCCACTCTTCTCGAGTTGGCGCCGAACAACCGATTCTCCGACTCGACCATCTACAAAATCGCGCTGCAAACGCTCGACCGTTTGCGTGTTCTCCACGACGCCGGATGGTTGAATCGGGACGTGAAGGCGCAGAACTTTGCCGTCGGGCTCGGCGACGAGAGCAACATCGTCTACATGCTGGACTTTGGGCTCACGCGCCGGTTTCTCGAGAAGGACGGGCGGCGCCATCTGCTCCGTCCGTGGGGACCGTCCGTCGGCACGTTTCCCTACGCCCCGCTGACTTCGCTCGGATTCTGTGATCAGTCGCCGTCGGACGACCTCGAGGGATGGCTCTACATGATCGTGCATCTTCTGAAGGGCGGACTACCGTGGCACACGCCCACGCGCTCCCTCTCATTGGCGAAAGTCAGAGAATGGAAGATGTATTGCCGGAAGGCGGGCGGCAAGATCCGGCTGTTCGAGGGAGTCCCCGAAGGTTGGATGGAGGTGTTCGATGCGATCATCAAGACTTCGTAACTTGCCTGGAGGTTACGGTACAGTATCTACAGTATCCGTTTTCCAGGAAACAAGAGCGTCCCGACTACAAACGAATCTCCAACATGGTCATTTCAATCGCGTTTTCCGAGAGAATCAACCTGCGCGCTCCGTTCGATTGGCAAGTGGATCCGAAACTCCGATCCCTCGTCCGGCTCGTTCCGTTGAGCGACAATCCGGCCTTAACTCCGCGAGCCCAGATGGTGTCGCCGATCTGAAGAGGAGAAACTCACATAATCTACTAGTTCCTACGATAAAATCCTTGAAAAAACATTATTGGCCCCGTAAAAGTTCAATTTTTATTTCAAAAACGGATTCCCCATCCCTTAAACTGTCAGAATCACTTCTAAGAAGCCGCCTGTTGCATAAACTCCGGCCACATTTTCGTTTCCGCCTTTTTTTGAGAAAACTGCGTTTTCATGGAAAACGGAGTTGTTCATTCGATTCAGCCTGGTCGATTACATAAGGTGAAACATTTGGAGATCATAGCAAGTGAGTCGAAGTCCTTTGACCATCTCTGTGGCGATAAAACTATGGGAAACTATAGAATAAAACATTATGGGAAACTGTAAGAAATCTAGTAAGTTCTATAATTTATAGTTAGCGAGTCGTTGGAATCAATGCCTCTGACCTTTTTCTCGAAACGCGAACAGGCGAAGTCGCCTTGAGCGGTGTCCACGTTCGGAGCGATCGACACAGTGTTGGCGCAGGCGGCTCTGCTCTGGACAGAGCTCTAGACGACGATCTGGCTCTGGATTGAGCACGGGAACGAGGAGTGGCGACTGCTTCCGACAGAGCTCTTGATCGTCTGCTGGAACCAACGGGAGGGTCCTGCAAGGAAAAAATAAAGATAAATTAACGATTCACTTCATTTTTGGCTCACCGCGACGGCCGAACGTCGTCTCTTCGAAATCGGCGATTTCTCGTCCGTTTTCCCCTCTTGCAACGAGCGTCTGCCTCGTTTCGCCGGCTTGGAGATGCTCGCCTTTTCGTACTCATCGTCGATGATCTTAGTTTTGACGGCTCTTTGGAGGTCGAAGGTCGGCAAAGTCGTCGAAGCCTTTCGTTTTCTCGGAGATATTTTCTTTCTCGGTGTCTGCTCCTTCTTCTCCTCTTCGTCCTCGCTTTGATCCGATTCGTCCTTCTTCCCGCGTTCAAATTTTCCGCTGCAATTCTTGGCGCCACACAAACACGTGTGAACCGACGCGTGCCGCATTCCGTAGTTGATAGTGATCTCCTCGCAGCGCGCGATATCTCGAATTGCCTTCACAAAAGTGCGGCACTCGTACACACTCTGTTCCCGATCCGTCTTCACGAACACTTTGGTGCTGAACGAGCCGGCGTTCGGATCGCACGAATGATTCATATATCGCGAGATGTTTCCGTACCTCGCCGCGTCGACCGTCAGCCCGTTGCGCAAGTCCATCATGTAGAGGCTCGCCTCAAAGTCCATCGAAGCGCTTAGCACGTTCATTCTCCGCTCTTTTTCCCGCTTGTCGATAATCTCGCCGACGTACTCGGACAGGAATTCGCCTTTTTTGATGGGTCCCGTCGCGAACACCCCGAATCCTTTCGCGCCCGCTTTTCTTCGTTCCATAAACGGATGCACTTTTCGGTCCGAGACGTTCCGGTTGTTGCAGATCCGTCCGTTCTGCGCGCACACCGGCGGGCATTCGTGGTCGCACATGAAGTAGGGGCAGTCGATGGTCGTGCACCGATCCGGACCCTCGCAGCTGCAGATGCCGACCTCGTAGAAGCGATCGATCCGTTGTGGCTTTGCGCACACATACCGAGATTTCTAAAATCAAATTTCTATTATCCTATCGGGCGCTAACTTTGCACGATTATTCGTCTTGGCTTGGAGTGTCTTGCTTGAAAGTTTGCGCTCGATCGGATCTTCTATATATATATATATATTGCTTTGAGCGCGAAAAGCTCTCATTTTCTGCAAAAACTAGGGATTTTCCGCTTCAAATCAATATATCTCAAGATCGGATGAACCGATCGAGCTGCAATTTTTAAGGTAGACACTCCACACCAAGACCGATAATCAATGATTGCAAGTGGGTGAAAAGTCTTTTCTAACCTGTCCATTTTTGCAGACTTCTTTATAAAGCGAGGGGAAATCCTCGAACTCGTCGAAATCGTCCAACGTCTTCTGCCACGTCTGCCTCACATTGTGGGCGGCCGTTCTCAAATAGCTCTGAGTCAACGCAGAAATGTCGGCGAGCGAAACGATCGACTTTGCGTTCTCCACCGGCCATTCGACGACCGTATAGCCCAACGTTGTGAACTTGGACGCCGATTTCTGCTGGTGCTTCGGATAAGAGTCCCACGGACGAGTAATCGCCAGATAGAAGGCACCATTTCTCCTTCTGACGAGCACGGGAACGTTCAGCCGGATGACGTCGTCGCAGAGGCAGAAATCGCAAACGCTCGGATCCAAATCCTTCTCGTCGATGTACTGCGTTTCGCGGCATTTCAAATGAAACGATCTGACGCAAGTGCGACACTTCACAAGGTCCGTCGGGTCTTCGCAACTCTGACACGCCGCAATATGACTGCCCGTTTTCTTCAGCGACGCGTGCGCCGGACAAACCATCATCTGAATGTTGACGGATCGGCCGGCGCGCATCGGAAACTCGACGGCAATGAGTTTGGCGCCGGTGGGAACACACGTATCCGAGTGGAAAGAACGGAGACAGACGGCGCATTCGGTGAGCTCGCCGACGTAGGCCGACTGTTTTCGGTGATTGACGTTGCAGGCGGCGCAGCAGTGAAGCGGGCACAGCAGACGGTTCTGGCACTCGGGGAAGGCGGCGTACTGGAAGAGGAATGAGCCGTGGTTGTATTTCTGCAAACAAACATGGACTTTCAATGATTCTAGTGCAATTTTTCTTCTTGAAATGCAATGTTTCCCCTTTTCCAGTTCTAGTTGGCCAACTCACCATAATGCAAGTCTGATGGAACTTGCTCTTGCAGCATACTCGTCTACTGGCTCCATTAATCGTTCCCTGACACTCGATGAGCTCGTCGTCCTGCTCATTTTCCTCTTGATGACAAATTACGCACTTTCTCTCCTCGCTCTCCACAAATACGCCGTATGTTTGCTTGTCTTTCGGCATGAATTCGCGGATTTTCAGGTGATTTCTGGTGGCGGCCGAGTAGGTCGTCGACGGAAACTGCGTATCGACGAACGGCATCTCCACAATCCGCTTTTTCAGTTGATCCTTCTGTCCTCGCGATTGAAAAGCCACCCAAAACCGAGAGATGTCGGCGGCAAGAGTCGGCGGACCATCGTCGCCTGAAAATTTTGAGAAAATCGAATTTTGTCGTTAATTTTAGTTTTGTACCTGTCCGACTGCTCATTTCGTGTCTGCCGGCTCTTGACCTTGAAAAATACGTAGTTTTGAGCGATTTCAACAGAGAACAAGGCTCAGAATTTGAAATGTCTGATTTGAAATTTAATTTTTCGTTACGGTTTGCAAAAAGTACGCAGAGCGTTTGCACCAAACTCGACGACAATTTTCTCAAAATCCGCAGCAATTTAAAGTTCAAATTTGAAAAAAATTTATCAAGACGAGCCTGCCATGGAAAATAATTCCCTGCTGGAAAGTTTAAAATAGCTGTTTTTCCAATGCTTTTTTGTGTCTTTGTGTCGAAAATCCTTCAACACTCTTTTTCGAAACCTCTTGGCACGCGTGCCATGACATACTTTCCCATCACAGCAAGAGAAAGAACTTTAAATTGAACGAATTATGTCAGAACGATCAAAGATCAGCGGAATAAATGCAAAACTCGATTAGGATTAACTCGGATGGCTCCGACAGACTATTAATTAGTTCAATGTTCTCTTGTTTTCTAATTAGCTCCAAAATTTTTGGCATTGCATTTTTCAATTACTGACTGGGTATAAATATGTTTCTCTTCTCCCACATTTCTTCATTATTTCGACATTTCGACACTTTCTCAGCTCATTTCGTTTGAAAATGATGTCTACACAAGCTTTTTTACTCTTTTTTCTGATGGCAACCGCAATTTTCGAAGAGGCAAGCATAAACATGTGTTTTTGAGAATCATTTGTGACCTTTTTCCAGCGTTTTGCACAATCAGCGCACATAAAAGTTTTGAAAACTGACGATTTACCGTGCTTCGAATGTCCGCAAAAAGTCGATGAAAGGCGGAAGCGATTTTTGAAGCGAATCGATCCGTGCCGACTGTTTCCGTACTGGGATGAATGCGGAAAAGTGAGAAAAGTGGAAATGTAAATCACAAATGTGTGTGTGTGTTCTGATAAACATTTACTTTTGCACAAATAAAGTTTTGCCACCTCACACATTTTTGCTCACTGATAAACGACACAATCGAAAATTGTCTTTTCTCTTATCAATTTCAGTGCAGACACACCCTTCTCGAGCCCCCATTTTTCTCCCTTTTATACTGTTTTTTTTTTCAAAATATTCCCAAAATTTCAGTAGTTCAAGATGAAACTACGCCTTCTCCTCGCGCTTTTTTTGGCCCTTTTCACAGGTGGTTTGTCTCAAAATTCGGCTTGTCCGTCGTTTTTCGATGGAGCCGATTGCTCGGAAATTGAGTGCTTGAACGGAGGATATCGTTCTCCGGGACAGAATTATTGTACCTGTCCGCCCGGATATTTGGGCATTCACTGCGAAGCCGGTATTGAAAAATAGACTAGCAAGCTAATATATATATCGATTATTGATTACAGTGAAACAGTCTCAACCGCCGGACAATCACTTCAAAGCCAGCCGGACTTCGTTCAATATTATCAACGTCAACTTGTTCACCCAATTCTGGGGCGTCAAAACTTATTCCAATATTGTCCAGGTACCTATAACGCTTGATATTAAGCCTGTTAACTTCAAATTGTCAATTCAGGGCTTGGCTAATCATTTTTCGGCTTTTCCAAACGGATATGACAACTATAACCTGCTGCAAACCAACAGTTCGCCTTATTTGGACTTTACAGAACAACCCGTTCTGGATAGTAAGACACTATTTCTCAGAATCTCTGTAGACCTGTATGTGGTTACAGTTCAATTCGCCGATGTCGTTACGAGCAAGGAGTTTGGCGTGTCTGCCGCAGTTGACACGGGACTGTACTGGTGTTACCAAGTGCCCATCTACGAGCAGATCGTCAGTCTGATCCGGTCGGCGTCGTTGCGAAACACGGTCATCTCGATCGTCACCCAACATCCTCCGAGCTCCGACGGCTTCGCAGACGCTCGCGAGACGGCGTTGGCGTTCGGAGTTCGCGTCAATGTGCTCTGGATCAGCGACAAGACTTTTATGCGTTGCGATCCGGACGAAGTGACCGCGTTCAAGAGTTTCGTGGATATCACCGGAGGACTGTTCGTGCAGTTGCGAGCAAAAGATGGCGATGTGGACACTCAGACGGTAATCCGGGATTCTGGGTTACTGTAGGCATGACAACTCATTTCAGCTGATCACTCAAGTGCTTCAAACGCACTACAAGCCGCAATACGTGTCAATTCAATCGTTTCCGGATTGCTCGGGAGCCGGAAACTCAGTGCCAGTGGTCATTGATCCGAACGTTCAGGGACCGTACAACTTTTTCTTTCTGGGAGGTAAGCGATCGTCCGTCCGTACACCCGCAATCGATGCAATTCAGACAACGCGAACCCGTCGCAGTCCTCGTTCGTCTCGTGCTTTCTCCGCCAGCCGGTCCGCTCGTTCGACAACCAGTTGGCCGTGTTCCAGAGTCCCGATCCGACGTGCTCCTCGCTCAACATCACCACCTCCTCCGGCTCTTGCACCGCCATCGTTTTCACCAACGCCGCCCCGAGCGGTCCTCTGGATCTGGCCATTTACACCACTTATGTCGAAGATCAGTCCATCGACTCTTCCCGTTACGCCATCATCGAATCGGTCCCCTTCTATCCCGCTTTCCACGTGGAAGCTGCCACTTCTAGTAGCGGCTCCCAAGTCATTGTCAACTCGATTTCGAGTTCTTTTGACTCTTCCTGGAGCCCGACGCTTTCTCAGCGAGTTCCTGCTGCTTTCGAGTGGATTCCAAGTGTACGACTCCCATTTTTTAGTTAATCCTAAAGTAATCTTCTTTCCAGAAGCCGGTCACCTGTGACGCCACTCAAACCTACTCCTTGTTCCTCAATATCTCTGTCGATTCGACCATCATCCAGAGATCCGTGCGAGTTGCCTGCGTGGCAATTCCGACCGCAACCACACAATCGTCAACCACTGGTTCCACCGGTTCCACCAGTTTCATCAGTTCCACCGATTCCTCAACTGCTGCCCCAACCAGCTCTCTGTCAAGCTCCACGAGCTTCGGCACGACAACCGAAGAGCCAGAGTACTGTGACGTCGGCGAGAACGCCGCCACGTTCGTGTTCGCCTACTCGACCGAACTCAATCAGGACACTAACGCTCTTGTGCGCAACACAATCATCCAAGCCATCTCGAGCAATCAGAACAATTACACGAAGCTCGGAAATGTGCTAACCGATACGGCGGCCGGCGTGAGTATTGTGTACACTGAATCGGCTCTGTAAGTTTGCCTCTTTTCGAACTTAAAAACCAAACAGTCTTTCAGAGATTTTTCCACTTCTTGCCTAGCGATGCCGCCCAACGCCACACTGAAGGCTGCCGACAATGTCGCTTCGGATGCTCTCAATGTGCTCCGCGACTTCTTGGCGGCTAGCCCCACGACTCGTAGACTTGAAGGATCAATGATAGTGCTGCTGGTGAATCGTCTGCCGAAGGTCGGGGACGATTTGACCGACGAGCAGTACGATCAGTTGACCAACAACAATGTCAAGGTGTTCGCGATCATCAGCCACGCCTCGTTGATCGACGAATCGATGATCGGCAGAAGCGGCGCCGTGCTCAACAGAATCGCCGCTCAGACAAACGGACATTACGTGGCGGTCAGCGAAGTCGTCGGACGAGATGGCAATTCCGACTTCAACAGAGTCAGTGCCACGCTCATGAACACCGCCTACATCCAGAATCTGATCTTCACTCGGAACATCGGAGTCAATCGGCCCGGCACGGATCTCGGAGTGCTGCGGGTGCCGAGCTCGCCGACCGGAAAGGTTACGCTCACTATTACAGCATCGTTCTCGGCTGTGGATGGTAGGGGGATGGTCTGAAAGTTGAAGATGTTGATTACGAAATTTCAGTGAACGTACCTCAACCTCCATCGACACTTTTATTGGGCTTCCTACCCAATGGCAACGCGACAAAGACCATTTCCATCGACTTTTTGGATAGAAATGTAGCTACTTCCTATGTGAGTCCTCCTCTGAAGGCTTTTCTGATGACTGGATGATATTGTAGAACCGTTTCAGGATAACGCGAACTTCTACACAACTACAATCGAGCTGGAGGCCGGCTACAATCGCGAGCTGTTTCTCAAATACGTGCCAGGGCCCGATCAGAGCGACCTTCTCATCCGAATGTGGACTGTCAAGTGGGTTTCATGGAGGTGCGCTCATTATTGAACTTTTTTGCAATTCCAGCGACGCCTACCATCATGTTGGCTACGTGGGATTCGATGAGCTGAACGGTTTTGATGAGCTCGCCAAAGTTGATGAATACGTGGGAGCCGCGTTGAGAGTCAAGCTCTACAATGACTGCTATTCCGACAAAACAGTGTGTAACAGTTGGAGGCGCCACGGTCTCCAGAGCTGACAGCGATACATTGGCGCGAAATTCAAATTTTAACAGCAACATTTGTGTTTTTTTGCCAGATTAGCCACGAAAAACCGATAATTTCTCATTTTTCTCTCGATAGACCGATTGTATAGGCTATTACGAATTTTTTAAGCGCAAGAGCGTTAAATTTGGTCAAGTCGCAAATCACATTTATTCGTTTAAAGGTTTTTCACTAAAACTGCGTGAATTTCAGTTGCTTTTCGGTAATTTTCGCGGTTCGAGCGCTCAAAATGCTTGTATTTACGTAATTTATCATTCTCAAAACCAATTCTGTCTGAAAACGGTCAAGAAAGCGCAAAATGAGAAGTGCGGCGAACGGCGGCGAAGGCGAAAAAGCGAAATCCGCGAAAAATGCGCCAAAACGTCATTAATTCTGAGAATTAGTGTGTTTTCATGTCGAACAATCATTTTTCATCGCCTTTGACCACAAAAATCAGAGAAAACCTGCTCAATTCATGAAAACGACATTTGACCGAGGCCACGCCAATATTTTCAGCTCTGGAGACCGTGAGGCGTTCAAAAAATGTGCTCTATTAAACGTTTCAGGCGACCCTACTGATTACGGATTGCAATGGTAAAGTGAGCGCAAAGTACGATGCGGATCAGGCGGTCCCAATCGACAATGTGTGGACCGACGAAGGCAGTTACCCGCACTTTCCGTTCGTCCCGTTCTTCTGCGACTCGAAGCCCGGCGCGGCGACTTGTGTCGACGGTGCCGACAGTAAATACGACGCGCAGTTCGTGTCCGCCGGCTTTTCGATCACTCGGAGCTTCCAGTGCCGACCCGGCACCGGAGGCGTCAACTCGAATTGTCAGTTGAAGGACTCGAATGGCAACTATCAGTGCGCGGGAACAGTGCCGTTCAAGCGAGGACCCACCGGCAACCTGACCGACTGCTCGAACCACGGCCATTTGGAGCTCGTCAGAGAGTCTGACGATCCGGATCAAGAGATTCCGTTCTATGGATGCATTTGCGATGATGGGTATAGCGGAAAGTCGTGTGAACAGGTCAATTGCACATCAAAGAGCACTGATTATCTGGCAATCGATAATAGTTATCATACCTACACAGTGGTGCTCGGATTGGAGGTGTCCAACTCGCTGACGCTAGTGCTCGAAGACGCGCAGACCTACTTCGGACTGTCCGGATTATTGCCTGTTGACCTGAAGACGGTTTGGAAGTATCAGTTGATCACCTACTGTGCAGATGGATACGGTATTTTTTGAAACTATTCGTGACTCGTTCAACTATTTCTTTTCAGTCGACATGATCTACGCTGGTTCCGATCTCCAGGCCTTCCAGAACTCTTTCGAGTTTACCACCTCTATGCGCGCTTGCGACGCCGACGCCACCCCGGGAGCCGTTGACTTGACATCCGTCTACAAAAAAGCAGTGGAAGGGGTCGGCCGGAACACGCGAGGCGTCATTGTGTACTATTCGGAAGTGTCCAATCTACTCAACGTCACACTCGACGCGTTCGTGACTGCTTCGCAGGCCTACGAGCAACAATTGTTTGTGTACGGACTCGATGAGTCGAGCAGTTTGGTTCCGATGAACGATGGAATTGCTCAGGCGGCGATGACAACTGGCGGATTCTTGATCCAGTCGATCATCGATCTGAATGGAGTTATTTCTCTGGAAAAGACGGTGAGTTCTTTTGCGATCAAAAATTGGGAACGGGGCGCCACGGTCTCCAGAGCTGAAAATGGGTGCAAGTGCGCCCCGCCCAATAGAGCGATACATTGGCGCGAAATTCAAATTTTAACAGCAAAATTTGTGTTTTTTTGCCAGATTAACCACGGAAAACCGATAATTTCTTATTTCTCTCTCGATAGACCGATTGTATAGGCTATTACGAATTTTTTAAGCGCAAGAGCGTTAAATTTGGTCACGTCGCAAATCACATTTATCCGTTTGAAGGTTTTTGGCTAAAACTGCGTGAATTTCAGTCGCTTTTCGGTAGTTTTCGCGATTCGAGCGCTCAAAATGTTTGTATTTACGTGATTTATCATTCTCAAAATCAATTCTGTCTGAAAACGATCAAGAAAGCGCAAAATGAGAAGTGCGGCTTTTAGGAAAAAAAAACAAAATTACGAAAAAGCGAAATCCGCGAAAAATGCGCCAAAACGTCATTAATTCTGAGAATTAGTGTGTTTTCATGTCGAACATGCATTTTTCATCGCCGTTGACCACAAAAATCAGAATCAGAGAAACGCCCATATTGTCAGCTCTGGAGATCGTGGGCGCGGCAAAAAACATGAATTGAACTTGAAAATTCGACTTTTCAGTTCATTCCCTCACTCTTGGCCTCTTCTTCATCGATCGCCTGGTATTCTACCGCTCAAACCGACGATTTCTCCTACTACACCTCCGCAGCAACCACGAACACTTACATGTTCACATGGAAGGCTAGCATAGATCTTGTGAACAGTAAGCCATCCATTTCCATCACTTACACAACTATTATTCAGAGAACCCCGATCTGTTGCGAAGCTGTGTGCAAGGCGTCGACACGTCGCTCTCCTGCCAGCTCACCGGTCAGACTAGCTACACGGTGAAGGGAAATCTGGCGAGCGGCGCCTACTACGCGGCAGTCTACGTGCTCGACGACGTGGCTGCAAAGGCGCAAATCATTTCGGATCTGTCGCGCGACAGCTCGAACGCCGTCTCCACGAGCACCTCGGATACCCGAACGATGCTGTCGATCCGCGTGCCCGACGGTTATACCGTTGTGGCGAACGACGCGGACGGAGGGGTGACGAGGAACGCGCAGAGGTCCGGATGCTCGTTCGGTTGGACTGCCTACAGCATCTTCGCCACTCAAAAGTACGCGGCCGGCGCCAATGCCGCCAAAGTGACGCTTCAAAGCGCCGCTGGATCCGGATCCACCACAAAGTACACTCGTTTCTTCGCGTTCGGAACATCCAGTGGCCCAGTGTGTCGGAACGGCGGCACCGCCGTCGTCTCCACTGGCTCGTGCGCGTGTCCCGATGGTTTCCAAGGCCCCGACTGCTCCCTGGTCGTCTGTTCCCCTCAAAGTTCTGTGTCGAACGCGTGGTCGGATGTATGTGTATGCTCGGCGATCGATGACGTGGCATGCGCCAGCCAGTACACCTCGCCGAGTCTACTATTCTATTGATCGAATTGCAAGAACCGAATAAAAATGAATGCTCTGTTTGTTGAAGAATGTGACAATAGTGGAGTGTCTTATCACCTTTTTTCTTTTCGCTGTCTATATTTCATATTTCTACTGACTCGACTATTCCAGAAACACCCAACACCTTGAAAAAGCTAAACAAAAACCAAAAATTCATAGGGCACCCATTTTTCCATTCAATAACACAACTTTCAGAATCGTTGAACTGTCAAACCCCACAATGGACTTCAACGTTTTTCTTCGCCTACTCCTATCAGCTAGACGTACAATTGTACGACAAAGTGGTTCCGATTGTCGTCGACGCGCTCAACAACAACTCGTACCGTGACAATGTGCTCAGAGACGCCATCATCGATGCGCCATCGGAGACGATTGAGCAGCCGAAGGATATTGAGTGAGTTTGCAAGTTTGCACAATCGTCAATCCATTCGCTCCTTCAATTTTCAGTGAATTCTCGTCAAATCTCGTGTCGAGTCCGCCTCGTCCCGTTCGGAACGTCGTCGGCGTGTCGAACGTGGCCGCCGTGCTTCAGTTGTTCTTCCCGACCGCCTCGGAAACGTCCGAGTACAGCGGAAAGACGACGAACTGGCTCGAAAACTCGGTGCTCTTGATTCTTCCCACTTTTCTTCCAGTGAACACGAGCGCCGACTTGCCACCGGAAAACTACACAAGTCTTGTCAACAAAAACGTCAAAGTGTTCGTTGCGATGAGTCGGGAGACGTTGGAAGAGCAGAAGAGCGCTTTGCAGAGCGCAGCCGATTTGACGTTTTTCTTTCAGCTAGCCACTCGGACCAACGGTCACTTTATCATCTACCGAAGCGAGGATGTTGAGAGGGTACACGAGTGTGGAATTTATTGGTCGAGTCATTCGTTCCTTTTCAGATTGTGGCCACAATAATGCGCGTCGGCTATAGCAAAGACCTACTCTTTACTCGCAACTTTCGAGGACTTGAACAGCGTCCAGTAGAGCTCGGAACTTTGAGAACAGCCAACTCTATCAGCGGCGGTAAACTCAATTTCACAATCACAATGACTCAATTATCCGATTCCATCCCTTCCGGGTCTCGTTTTCTAAGTCTGTGCACCGATGACGAGGCGTGTATGGTTTTTGAGTGGGATCCTTTGAATCCGTTGACTTGTGTCAGTTCCCTTCCATCCCGCCGAGTGTATCGATCAGTTTTGCAGGGAAACTCCTCCAACGTCTTCTGCTTGGACATTTCGCTCACCGCCGACACCGTGTATCGGGTAAAGTTCAGTGGCACAGCACAAGACGTTTCGCTTCGGATCTGGACCGATCGGGTGTTGTACCAGTACGCCGAGTACGTCGATCTCGACTTCTATCCGACCAACCCGGACGATAAGGAAGGCGCGGCTCTCCGAATGACCGTTCTTGACAATTGTTATCAGGAAGCTAGGGCCCGGGTGAGCATTACTGACTGCTCAGGACTTGCTCGCAACAAGACCGATGAGTTTCAAGTCTCCGGACGTCCCATTGGAACGGAAGGATCCTACCCGAAGTTCGCGTTTGTTCCCTACTTTTGCGATGCTAGCACTTCATCTGGTGCCTGCTATCCGGGCACTGAGAACAAGTATGATGTGCAGGTGAGTGTGTTCGAACTTTTTCAACTAAAAACTTGTTCCTAGGTCACGACTGGTTCTTACTCTGTAACCCGTTCGTTCGAATGTCTGCCCGGAATAGAGCCACTCGATCCGGATTGTACACAAACCGATCAGTACGGAAACGTTTATTGTGCTCGGAAGCAGCTGCCCTACAAACGAGGACCCACCGGACAGTTGACCGACTGCTCTTCTCATGGAGCATTGCAATTCGATTCGATCAACGCACAGGACTACGTGTGCGTCTGCGATTCTGGATATTCGGGGGTGTCTTGTGAGAAATCTGTCTGATCAACTAATATTTTATCTAAACGCTTCAATAAAGCACGGTCTCCAGAGCTGACAATATGAGCGTGGCCTCGGCCAAATGGCGTTTTCATGAATTGAGCAGGTTTTCTCTGATTTTTGCGGTCAACGGCGATGAAAAATGCATGTTCGACATGAAAACACCCTAACTCTCACAGAATTAATGACGTTTTGGCGCATTTTTCGCGGACTTTGCTTTTTCGCCTTCGCCGCCGATCGCCGCCTAAAAACCGCACTTCTCATTTTGCGCTTTCTTGACCGTTTTCAGACAGAATTGATTTTGAGAATGATAAATCACGTAAATACAAGCATTTTGAGCGCTGGAACCGCGAAAATTATTATAGGGGCACCGGACAGAAAGGGCGCGCTATTGAGAAGAGCCCGCGAAAACCTGGGGGACTCTAAATTTGAATGGTGTGAGAAGAGAAAGTTAGTCCGCGGCCACGTAGGCTGCTGCAGAAATTTTTGTTTTCCTTCTGTTTTTCGTTTTCTTTTTCATAAATCGATTGTGCCGGTGCCCCTATAATACCGAAACGCAACTGAAATTCACGCAGTTTTAGCCAAAAACCTTCAAACTTGACCAAATTTAACGCTCTTTCGCTTAAAAAATTCGTAATAGCCTATACAATCGGTCTATCGAGAGAAAAATGAGAAATTATCGATTTTTCGTGGCTAATCTGGCAAAAAACACATAATTTGCTGTTAAAATTTGAATTTCGCGCCAATGCATCGCTCTATTGGGCGGGGCGCACTTGCGCCCATTGTCAGCTATGGAGACCGTGTAAAGTGATCCAAAAAAAGCGGAAAAGCGTCAAAGTTCTCGATGTACTGATTGACGACGTCTCCTTTGATCGTCAACGCCTTCTCCCACATTCGCAACTGTTTCATCGAACCGTCAGCGCCAATCAGACACCGCGCCGCTTCATGGTAGTGTTGCAGACAGAAAATCGGGTTTGGAGTGTTGGCGAACAGGCGACAAAGAGTAGTGGGACACTTCTTCACAGTTTTCGACACCTATAACGAAGGAAATTCGGGCGCACAACTCGTAAAATGCACGCACCGAAATCCTGAACAAACTGAGCGGCAACCATCAGAAAGTGGTACTCGTTTCCGATGACAAGATGTTCGTCTTGAATCGAATGAACAGTAGCCAGAAGCGTTGACAAATCGTCGCTGGCCTCGAGCACTCGGAGCAGAGCATCGCAAGTCTGCGGAATGTGGCGATGACAAACGGAGACGGTGCCACGGTTGAAGCACGCCCTCGCGTTGCTCATGTCCGATTCGGCACGAAGCACGGACTGGAGAAGAACGAGTAGTTTGCGGACCTTCGAAAAGGGCGCCGAGGAGTTCCAGGTGACAAAGTTGTGACGGGAACCGGTGTCCGAACAGACATTGCACTTGTCTTGTTGATACTTGTCCACGAACTTTTGAATCATTTTTTGAAAGCATGCCATCTTGATCGCGGGTTTTTGCGGCGGTTTGATTGAATTCGCGATTCCGAGCATCTCGACCCAGTCCCAATCGTTTTTTGGTCCGCAAAAGACTTTACAGGCGACAAGTTGATGCTCTCGACACATTTGGAACTTGGCGAGATCGTTGAAAGCGAGAGCGACGGCCGATTCAACAGTTCCGTTGACGACGAGGCCGAGGAGAGTGAGAAGACGTTCCGGGCGGACGGTCGACTGTTTGATAAGAGTGCCAGACACTTTACATTCGCAGATCCGACAGAAACACCCAGCTCCCGAGGAATCAATCTTTGGCAGAATGTATCTATAGAAACGCTTGATTTTCAATATCGTTCATTCAAAACGATATATCTCAGCTGTCTGTGGAGATGTCGAAAAGTGGTCAACTAATAACATGTTCATTAAAACATTTTTTACAATTTACCAGTTGACAACTTTTACATATCTTTACAGACAGATGAGATGAATCGTTTTGAATGAACGATACTTGAAACCAAACCTATTCGCTTCCTCTTGCTTGATGGCAGTCGGCTGCTCTGATTCAGAAGTTGTTTCGTTCATTTTTGAGAGTTTTAGGAACACAAATTACAATTATCGTGAAAATAAATGAACAATTGAAGTTCGAAAGAAAGAACCTCCTCACAATGGTCTATTTTCACTAAACACGTTCATTTTTTTCAAGTTTTCGGAGTTTTATGTGATTTTAGATCGACTATATTTATTTTTCGGTGCTATATTTCATTTTTAGTTGGAAAACTTCCGGAAGCTGCTGAAACTGAATAAAAAGCGATTTTGCAAGTACCTGCCGCACTTTGCAAAATAGCGCGCGCACGTTGCAAAAAGGGCGTGTCCAGCTTATCGTTCGACTTTGGCTTTGAATTTTTTGAGTTTTTCATGTTTTTCTCGTTAATTTTCGGCAATTCTAATTCACTTTTATCCATCCAAAAACTCAAATTCACTTCTTCCTTCAATTTTTACACAATTTCGCAGAAAATTGTCGAGCTAAATTCGAATTTTCACTGTTTTCAGTTGAAAATGGCTCCGAGCCTTCTCAGATTCACTCCGGAAGAGGATATGACTCTCTGGCAGTACCTCATCGAATCGACCGACACGGTCGGCCCGGTGGCGCTCTGGAAGACGTTCAAAACGCAAACCGGAAGCCAGCGCAATGTTCAGACTCTGTACAATCGGTTGGTTTCGAGGACTGCGAGCAAAATAATTTTTAAATTACAGTTTCAAATACTCTCTGGCTCCGCATCTTCACGAGGCCGACCTCGATATGGCGACCAAGGCGAAATTGTACGGAAAGTACAGAATTATGGTGCCGAGCGACTATGTTGAGACGTAATTTTTGTTAAATAAGAGATTTGTTATGAAAAATAGTTTTTTTCAGATTGAAAGCGGCGACCGACGTGCGTATCGACGAGCAAGGCTTCGTTGTCGATGCGGAAGCTCCAGTTTCGGCTCCAATCCCGGTTGAAGCTGCGACTCCCGATCTTCCGGTTCCCCCTCCGGCGAGAAGAGCGTCCAAGCGTACATCCACTGTTGCTTCTACTCCACATGCGAAAAGATCGGCGCCGCGCGCGGCTCGTACTGCGAGTCCGCCAAAAAAGACTCCCCGTACTCCACGCACCGCTTCTGCTTGCCGCAATACACCTCGTCGCAGCGCTTTGCCCAAAGTGGCCACGTCGCGCACTTCCCGCAAGACGCGCAGCAAGGTTTCGGCTCCGTCCACGCCAGCCGCATCTTCGCAATCCGCTGAGCCGCCGCAGAGCCGTCAGCAAACCGTTCGCGTCACCGAATTCGACACGGCGCCGTTCTTCGAATCGCTCAAGCAGCTGATCGGCGAGACTACGAGAGAGGTGGTCCAGAAGACGGTCGACGACGCGTTCGAAAAAAATCAGGCGACGTCGGTGCAGCAGACTGGCGATACTGCGAGTCTCGAGCTGTTTTTGTCCGTTATGAAGAGCCTCGTCTCGCGTGTGAACTCGCCGGCGATGCAGGACATTGACAAGCGCATCGAGGCAGCGCTGCTCACCATTTCCGCAGATGACAAGGTAAGCAGCAAGAGAATCACCTTTCAAAATCGGTTCTTTTTTCAGCAAATCCCGGTGGACACTGTCCGCTCCGCCGTCGACGTCGCCATCAGAATTCTTGGATTCTAAATGTTTTTTTTTATCCTGTTTCAATTTATTTTTGTCAACTATTGGGCCTATTCATCGTATGTTTGTTTTCCGTTTTTTTCGTTTTTTTTACACCGCTGACTTGAGTTTTTTGACGTAAAAAAACGGAAAAACATTTTTTTCACAGCCTGAATAACCCCATATCTGTTTCTCGTGTTTCTCTCTGTCTCTGCTACTCTGCTCTTCTCTAGAAGCATCCACACGCATGAAGACTGTACCATTTTTCGGCGCGTTTTTTTTCCAGAACATGTCGTTGACAGCGACCAAAAACCATATCGCACGCCGCACTTTGCAAAAAGGGCGGGGCTTTTGAAATCTTGAGAATAAATGGAGTTTTCTTCAAATTCTCCTGATAAATTGTTGTGTTTTTAGAAGTCGACAATGAGTTCTCCGTCATCAAACCATTTCGAATTCGATCAAAAAAGAGTTTTTACTCAAGAAGAAGAACGAAAATACTGGAAAATCGTCGACGAGGTCGCAGAAACCGACGACAAGATCCTCGACGCACTTTTCGAATATTTGAAGGCGAATAAAATGACAGCGGAATCAAAACTAAGAAATGACTTCAATTGGTGGTCAGAATTCGAAAATAGTCTAAAAATATTCGAAAATGCTTAAGGTGGCGCTCCCGGATGATCTTCACGCTCCAAAATGCTCCGCTTGAAATTCCGAAGAAGCTCAAGTTGTACCAACAGCTCAAACTTTTAGTGAATGATGGTTTCCGTGCCGTGTCAGTTTTTGTGCATTTTTCTGCCGAAAAGACTAGAATTTTCAGACTGGAAAGGTACGCGTATTTGGAGATGAAGAATCGAAGAATTCTGGAATATTCTATGAAACCGACGCCGGCGGACGACGAAATTTGGAAGGCGATGACGAAATATCCGCCCGATGATATTAGAATGATTTTCAAGTTTACCGGAAAAGAAGTGCCGCATAAAGTGCAAGCGTAGGCGCTAAATCGACACAACAAGTATCGATTCCATTTTCAGCTTTCTCAGAAAACTCGCTGAAACCATGCACTTGCAAGAGCACATTTCGGAGCTCGATAAGCTGCGTATCCATATGAATTACATGCTTCCGGTGAACGAAAAATTTCTGGAAACGCTTCGAGCCGAGCGATTTGTGGACATTTACGAGGTGGACTCGAGCGTTTTCATTCTGCGCTGGCGATGGATTGAGAAACGCGCGGCGTGGCTCGAGTGGAACACCCCGGAGTTGATGTGATTCGCGATGGAGCGCAATGTTTTCAATTGCTTGGTTTATTACAGACAAGAGGACGGTTTTGCTCCGTTTTGCAACGAAGAAGAACGCGCTATTTGGCTCGCTTTTCTCTACAACGTGCACAACGACGATCGCGGTGTTATCGCAAAGTATCAATTGTCCTCGCTTCGATCGGTGGACGATATTTTTCAGCAGTAGGGCTGCTGGGTCACGAAATTATACAACTCATGTTCTGTTCAGTTTTCAGAAAAACATGAAGAATCGACTCTATTTGACCTCATTTCCGCTCGACATCAAACTCCGCCTCCATGCAAAATGTAGCATCCCAATTGTCAATGAATTTTCGAAAATGTGACCGTAAAAGCGTCATTTCGATCGATAAGTGTGTGTGCGATTTCAGAGTGAAACAGAACAGGGTCGATTTGCTGCTCTGTCCGTGGAAAAACACAATTATCGAGTACACGACAGCGAAAAGATGGCAAAGAGTGAAACCGCGATTTGCGACGTCGGAAATGCTGAAAAAGTACTCGCCAGAAACGGTTAATCGCGATATGTGGCAAATTCTTCTGGAGAACAACACCGGATGTCTCGATCCGTACGTGGTGTTCAAAGCGTGTCGAGAAGCCGGAAGAGCCACGTGCAACGAGTACTTTTATTTTATACAGTAACCTTAACAACTTCAATGTACAAATTTTATTTAGTTTTTTTAGTTTTCGCAACACGGCCTCACAGCTACACTTGACAGATCTGGACATTGCGTCAAAGCTCAAACTGTACAAGCGTTACGCGATTCCGGTCCCAGAACACTACTTAGAAACGTACGAAAACATCTATAAGAATCAATTTAAAATCTTTATTTAGACTCGAAACGTACGCGAGATTGCTGATGAAAGACGTGAACTATAACGAAGTAAAGGAGCGAATCATTCAGAATTATCTGTTGTGCTCGGAGGCGCCCAGAGAGCCGCTCAAACCGGTGAAGCGCCAGACAAAAGATAGCATTGCAGAGAAACCAACGAAAATTACGAAAATTGAAATCCAAGAAGAGAATTTATAATTTGTAATTTGAATATTGTTCGAATGTACTGTCAAATGTAATTATTTTGCTTCATTTCGCTTTTTAATGAATCTCACCACTTTCATGTAATTCTTCGCGGGTTAGAGGTTCTCTTTATTATTTGTTTATCGATTGAAAATTGTCGCGCGAAACTTTGCAAAAGGCGAGGCCTAGAAAACATCACGTGTAGTCCGCGAGGAGAATAAATTATCATCATTTTTCGAAACATTAAACCCAGAAAAAAATGTTTCGAAAATGATCATAATTTGACTTTTATTGACTTTTCGACAGCCTCTCAAGTCGAAACGTTACTCTACCAATCACTATCTGAAATCATTCAAATTCGAGAAACTATGCAAATGCGCTCTACTCTGTGGCCGCGAAATTCAAGCAAATGCATCAGGAAACGGCGCTAGAACGAGGTAGAACTCGCACGGAATGGAACTCTTCCAATTTGGAACTCGCAGTTATATTTTAACGTTGCGGTTTCCAAATCGTAACAGTTTCATTCCGTGCGTGTTCTACTTGGTTGCAGCGCCCAGGAAACTTGTTTTCCCTTGCTAATTTGAAATTTTCAGGAAAAAAATGGAGCCTAAGCGTGAAGCAAATCTCCGAAAAAGCTACAGAGAACGACATGATGATGTGGCGATTTCTGATCGATACTTCTGACACAAGCCGTTCTTATGGGGCTATTCAGCGTATGTTTGTTTTCCTTTTTTTTTTTGGTTTTTTTACATCGCTGAATTGGATTTTTTGACGTAAAAAAACGGAAAACAATCATTTTTTTCATAGCCTGAATAACTCCACTACCATCTCTGGCGCCGATTCATAGAGAAGGCCGGCTCGCGGCGCAATGTGAAGACTCTCTACCGAAGATTCCTCTTCTCTTTGGCGCCGAACCTTCACAGCGCAAATCTCGACCTCGAAACCAAGCTTTTGTTGTATAAAAAGCTAGAGTTCATCCTTCGATTTTGAACGAGTAAGCTTTTGAACATCTGAAAAATTAGTCAAATATTCGTTTCAGACTGAGATAGAAGGCGAATTTGGTGATTGGAAGGCACGGGACCATTTTGCGATGTCAGTTCAAGGAAACGCCCGAAAAAATCGAAGAGGGGCCGGAAATTCTCCGAAGTGTCCAAAAAGCGGCTACTGAGTGCGGTTGAAGCGAGATCAATGACGAAATTGTCGATAGCGTCCAGGAAGTCATCATTTACCGGAAAACCGCAAATTCTGTGATCGAAAAGTGAGCGAAAGCTCGGCCACCAACTAAAAAACTAATTTTCAGACTGGAAGCGACGCACACATCGAGTTTGAAAGTGTTTCTGGAAAGAATAAAGCCTCTGGTGCCAGCAGATGATCCTGATAATATGCGCGAACGAATTCAGATGGTCATTCAAAGCGCTGGGAATAATCTTTTTACAAAAATTTAATAAAAAGGCCGAAACCCCGATTTTTCCAGAAAATAGATACCGCCGAATCATGTGCGTTGTGCTCTCGGCGCCGCTCTCTCTTTCCTTGGATGTTAAACTCGATGTGCATTTTCGAAAAAGTGTTATAATTTATCGAATAATTGACTAATCATTTCTTGCCTGAAAATTTCCCCTTGTGTTGTTATTTTTCGCTGAATTGTTTCAATGGTTTTGTCGCCAATTTGTTTGTATCTTTGAAAATTTTTGAAATAATTGTTTTAGGCAACGAATAACGATTCCAGAATTGATGGAACCGCCGAATTCTCCAGGAGACAGCGAGGGTTCGACAGGCGTTCGCATTCCGCGAACCGAAAATTTCACGCCCGAAGAGGACAAGGCCATGTGGAGATTTCTGATTGATAATTCGCCAAATTGTGGACCGTTCGAAGTCTGGAATAGTTACAGGGCTGAAACCGGATCCAGACGATCCCCATCGACGCTTTATCAGAGGTTGGGAAGCAGAAACACAAAATAAAACGAATTTCTTGCAGATTTCGAAAATATTTGTCGCCAAAACTGCATCAGATGGATTTCGACATTGTGACAAAGGTGAAATTGTCGATGAAGTACAAAATTGTAATAGCTCAAGAGTTTTTGAGCGAGTAAGCCCGAAAAACCCCGGGAATTTCCATAAATTTTTCAATTTTCAGACTTCGCCGATTCGCGAACGTGGAAATCGGTGGCGACGGCTATATTATCAGCTACCAGCCGAAGTGTGGCAAGACGTACGAGATTCTGGAGCAGAATCTCACGGCCGCCCTTCAACAAATCATCTGTCAAAGTGCGGGCGAATCGTCGAGCGGTCCGTTGACGCTCGAAAGCGTTCATCCGACGGTCAGCGACGAGGATTTCGAGGATATGGAGCGGCTGGAGAAGGTGGTGACGACGGAGGAGAGCGCGGAGGGCGAGGAGCTCGGGAAAACTATCGCCTCGAGCTCCGACAGTCCTGCGGCGAGAATGCCGAGATTGGAGCATCAGGGCACGTCGTCGCGCCAGCAGCTCTACACAATCTCCCCAGCTCACCCGCATTCTCTAATGCAATCCGGGCCACTGGTTCCACTTCTGCCACCTCCAATTAGCGCCAAACGCTCGTATCAGTCGAGAAAAACAAGACCCGCGAAACTTTTGAAGCTCGAGAACGCTTGGGAAGACCAGTCGGCTCCGGCGCTGACTCCGCAGTCCTCGCAGCCGCCGGACACTTTGGGCGAAGAGCAACAGGCTCCGCCCATAGAGTCGATTGCGCCGCCCGTGATGAGCTTCGAGCAGTTGAGCAGCTTCCTGAGCGTCGTTCAGACCGTGCTCAATGTTGTCATCGAAACGCGCAACAACGAGTTGGTCGCAAAGATCGCCGAAGTTGTTAACAAGTGAGAGCACTCGAGAGTTTTGCGCGCGAAAATGCAGATGATTTGCAGAAAACCCGAGCCGCGGCCCGAAGACGTGACCACGAAGATGAAGGCGTTGCTCAACGGCATTAAGGCGATGATCGGCGAGTTCAATATGCCGGATTTGGAGAACAGAGTGGAGGCGGCGATTCAGAAGCAGGACACGATCGGATACACGCTCACCGAGGTGCAGTACGCGCTCGACGTCACCCTCAAACTGCTCGGATGCTAAAAGCTGTCACTTTTTATCAGTTTCCACCGTTCCCACATGTTTTATTGTTCTGGTTTCTGTAATGTAATTCTCTCATGAATTTTTTGACGTTTTTGATAGAAAATCCCGCTCGTTTATCGGTTTTTTTTCCTTTTTTACCTACTTTTGCCGCTTCTAATGCTAGTTTTACAGAAAATTCTTACAGAAATCTAATAATGGAACAATTTCTTAATAATGTGGAGAACGAGGTGCCCGGCGAGAAAAACGACAATCCGAACGTCGTCTCAACGTCGTTTTCGAGCGAGGAAGACCAGGATCTGTGGGAATTTCTTATCGACTACCCGCCGCATCTGGTGGCGCTTCACGGCTGCGGCCACGTTTTCAACGACTTCAAAAAGCGATACAGAACGCGTCGCACCACAACCGAGCTCATTGATAGGTCCGCAAAGTTTCAGACGAGTAAGTAATGTCACCAATAAAAGCATCGCGTTCAGATTCTTCAATCATTTGGTGCCCGGCATTCAAGCGACGCATTTCGACGTGCCGACGAAGCTGATGCTCCACGCCAAGTATAGAATTTCTGTGGATTTGAGTTATCTGCAAAGGTAAATCAAAAATGTGTTCTAACCTCTTGCTGAAAATGCTTAATTTCCGCTGTTTTCACTCTCCAAACTCTCCAAATGTATTCAGAAGCGAGTTTGGCTATAAACTGCATTTTCAGTCGATATCCGCAGACCACGCCCCCTTTATTTGTCGATAAACCCGTTTCAGCCTTCGTGAAGTGGCGGACATTCGGCTCGACGAGACGGGTACCTACATCGTGGCGTTCCGCATGAAAAGGGACGTCCCGCCCACACACCCGCTGTCCAATTATCTGACGCTCGGACGCTACACGAACGACGAGGACATGGCCATCTGGAAGCACCTGATCGCCGCGCCGCCGGGCCTTCGTTGGGGTGAAATATGGAAGGGATTCCGCGAGGCGACAGGCTCGCCGCGCACCGTCAACGGACTCTCGCATCGCTTCTCAAAGTTTCTCGCGCCGTCGCTTCACCGCACCGATTTCGATATCGAGACGAAGCTCGAGTTGTACACAAAGTATCACATCAAGGTGAACAAGTCGTTTCTCGAGAAGGAGTGCATTCAGAACAACAAGTATGTGCGTGTCTGGCTCGACAAGTTCGGGTGCATCACCAAGTACGTGTTGAACGACGTGGATCCGGCGAACGGCGGCGCGTGGACTTCCGACGAGCTCCGCGAGCAGAGAATCGCGGAAATTGTGGATTATGTGGCGAGCTCGCACAACTGGAACGGGGAACAGCAGCAGCCACGGGCACGCAGCGGGGTATGTCGAAAATCAAAACATGTGAATTAGCGCCAATTTGTTTCGGGATTTTTTTAATAGAGCTCGTTTGCAGCAATGTATCCTTCTGCGTCCATGTGAGCAGCCGGAGCAGGATCCGTCGGCGAAGAAGCCAAAACTCGAGGAGCAACAGGAAGAGATCGATGTGGTTGCGGTGGACGAGAAAGTTCCGGAGAAGAAGGAGGTGGTGACAGCCGGCTCGCAAAAGTCTGCGGGACCGCCGAATCATCCGAATCTCGTCTTCCCGTTCGTCGAATCACTGAAAGAGGTGATGACGGAAGTGGTGAAGAGTGCGAATCGTCAGCTCATCGAGGAAATGACGATGAAAAAGAAGAGCACCGTCCAAGAAAGCGCCAAAAATCTGCTGAAGAGCATGAAAGCGTTCGCCGCCGCCACAAAAGCCACGGAAACCGAACGAAAAGTACAGAAGACCATTCAGAATTTTGAGGAAAACGTGTGTACGCCCCCCGTAATTCCATAAAAGTAGTTTTTCCAGAAAATCGAAATCGACACGCTCGTCTCGGCGCTCAACATCTCGCTCACCATTCTCGGCTGTTATTAACGCTTTTATTGTTGTTTTTGCTGTTTTGCTTGTCTCTGTCAAAGTTTTATATTCAAACACGTTACTCACTTGTCTTATTATGGTTTCTTTAAAATTTCATCGGTTCCCACCGAGTTTATCTGTTGCAAAAGGCCACTTTTTGCCTTGAAAAATGATGATGCAAAAGCGCTCTATTGTGAACGAAATGGGGTTATTCAGGCTGTGAAAAAATGATTGCTTTCCGTTTTTTTTCTCGTTTTTTTAACGTCGATAAATCCAATTCAGCGATTTAAAAAAAACGGAAAACAATCATACGCTGAATAGTTCCAAAACTGAGAATTTTATTGGCGCGATGATAACCGTTTTCCAGCGAACGCAATGACAGACGAGGCGGAAACCTTTGAAATTCACTACAAATCGCTGAAAGCGGAAAAAGTGTGGAGATGCTTCACACCCGACGAAGACGTGCGTCTCTGGAGTCGTCTCATCGAGAATCCGCTCAACCAGACGCCGTACAAAATCTGCGAGCGACTTGCCAACGAGCCGGGCTCGGTGCGCAGCTGGAAAAGCTGGTACAAACGCTACAAGAACATTCTGGCGCCCAAATTGCACTTGGCCAAACTGCCGATCGACACAAAACTCCGACTGTACTTTCAGTACGGAATTCCGGTGGAAACCGCGTTTTTGCAGGAGTCAGTTTCGATAAAAACAGCGCAAATTCTGAATGGTTTTAGGCTCAAAACGCGAGCGTTTGTGAGCGTTGACGAGAAGGGACGCATCACAAGATATCAGATGATTTCGAAAAGACGTCGCGAGGAGGATTCTGAAGAGTTTCGGGTGAAACTGGAAGAGCCGGAACTTTCGGAGAACATCCCGACGCATGTGAACGACATGTACGTAAATTAGAGGAAAAAGCAAGTGAATTCGATGAATCTACGTTCAGAGCGCCCGAATCGACGGAGCCGAGCATGAAAGAGTACCTGGTGGTCTTGAAGACGTTGACGAAACGATTCAACTCGGCGGAGACGGAAGACATCATAATGCGTATCGACACGGCGATTCAGAAACTCGGCGACAATGAGCAAATCAAGCTTCCGCTCGAAAAACTGCTCACCGACATCGAGGAGACTCTGGACATTCTGGAATGTTAAATTTTGTTATTTTTTCTGCCTGCACACTTTTCTATTTTGTACTGTTTTGTAGTACTGTTTCTCACTCACATACATGTTTTAACTGATTTGAAATCTGAAAGTGTTTTACGTCATTTGGTTTCCACTCCGATTGAAGCTCCAATCATATCATTGAGAGTGTTGTGGGTTGCCAAAATGCTTGCCTTTTTTCTGTTTTCGAAAAATATGAACGAGGATCACGACGCATACTTGCCGATGATACCGACGGCGATTGCGCGGAAATCGACGGCGCAATTCACGAAAAACGAGGAGGCAGACATGTGGCAGTTCGCTGTCGACAATCATCAACGTTTTCGGCGACGCTACGAGCTCTGGGAGCAGTTTCAGAAGAAGTGGCCGAGCGAGAAGACTGTCGGCGCACTCTACTACAAATTCAACTTTGAAATGGTGCCGAATCTCGACGCCGCCGACTTGGACGTTCACACAAAATTGCGACTGTTCGAGGAGCTCCGAATCAAAGTTCCAGCGCATTATTGTAAAGTGTGAGTGTACTCATTTAAAGGGAAACTGTCGTGAGAAAAACATTATTTGAAAAATCAATTATGTTCCCAGTTGCCAAACAGCAAAGATAGAACTTCAAAATGCATCCATTTACGTCTGAAAAACGCAACATAATTGATTCTGCACAGTTATTTTTTTAACGACACTTCACCTGCAAAATGCACATTCTTCTCGTAATTTTCACAATTTAGACTCGAGAATTACGCGTATTTGACGTACGACAAGGACGGATGCATTGTGGAGTGCACGCTGAAAGAGGACATGACGTCGTCGTCTCCGCCCCGCCCACTCACTCCGGAGTTTGAAGTGTCGGTGCCAGTTGCGAACGGCGTCGAAGTGCTGACTCCGTCGGGCCCGCAAGACGGGAAAAACGAGACCGCGTGGCCGGGCACCCCGTTCCCGATGGACGCGTTCTTCGGATCGCTCAAAGAAGTGATACGGGACACGTTCAAAGAGACGAACACGGAATTGGTGCGAAGTTTGGCGGCCGAGATAGGGGCGAGTGGAAAAACGACGAGGAGCTCTTCCGACGGCGAGGATGCGAACACCTACGCCTTCCTGACAGCCATGAAAACCCTGGTGTCCGCGCAGAATTCGATAGAAATGGAAATTCGGATGGAAAATGCGATGAAGAAGTTTCACGAAAACGTAACGTAAAAGCATAGAATTAGCTGAATCGAACTCATTTTTTCAGAGAATCTCGCACGAGGAATTGCAACTCGCGCTCTACGTCACTTTAAAAATGTTTGGGTGCTGAAATTTGTGTTGATTTTTGTTGTTGTTACTCGATTTTCATTGTATTCGCACGGTCTCCCAGGGGGCGCTAATGCTAAACACAGTGCGCTCGTAAATTGCGGAGTGTCGTTGTAACTTTTGAAAATTTGCTGGTCTAAAAATGCAGTTCAATTCGAGTTTACGATCTTTATTTCTCTCTTATTGACTTGAAAAACGTCTAGAAAACAATATTTTACAATATGCGAGTAATAAACCGGTTTTTCATGATAATTTAAAAATGATGCCATGAAAACATGTTTGAATTCAGGATTTATATTTATTTCTGGTTTCCGATTTTCGCAAAAAACGTTTCTTGCCAAATTACCTTTTCTAAACATGTCCCTTTTTCCAGAATTCCGTTTCTCCAACATCTCCCAGTTATGCGAACAGTGAGGGTGCGCGGGTTGAAGCGCGAAGAGCGAGAAATGATGAAAAAGATCGAGGGCTACTGCGATGACCCCGAAAAGGACCCGTTCCTTCGCGATCTCTTCTCGAATATGGTGGCGATCAGCAAATCGACGGGCCGATTTCCGGTCATTCGACTTTTCAACAAGAATCGGCTCGAGAAAATCGACGAGGAGACGCAGGACAAAAAGCAGCTGAGAATGGACGAGGAGGTCAACAAATGGCTCATGGAAGAGGCGATGAAAGCGATCGAAAGCGCCAAGATGTGCGTTGCGAAAGAGCTGGAGAAGGTGGCGGAGCCCAAAGAGCAAAAAGAAGCGAAACCGCTCGTCGATGACCCGTTGAATCCGTGGGCGAAAGTGTTCGAGAACGATCTGTTCACCGAAGCCTACTGCCTTCCGCTTTTGTGCGCCGGCCGCCAAGTCCGCTAATATAAGCATGTTGATGTCGATTTTTTATCGTACATTTTCTGATTGTGAGAGATTCTTATGTAAGTACGGCTAACAGTGCTGTTACCGCTTTTCCCTGAAAATCTTTCATCACTGTTAGCACTCGGAACATCTTTGAAAACCAGCTTTTCTGCATGTTTTATTTTCAACATTAAAATACGAATAAATTTATGCAAGTTACACGTTTTTCCACTGTTTTTGCGTCACAATTCGCAGAATGAATTTATCTTTGCAATTGACCATGGCCCATGGGTTTTCCAGTCATGGGAAATTTTCCAGAAAATTCAATCAAGATGAGCAAGAAACGAACGTCAGAGTCGGACAAAGAAGAGCAAAAAACAGCGGTGGTTCGAACAAAGTACGGAAATTCCAAATAAAAAAGGGCGTGGCCTAGGCGCTGGCTTGATTTTCAACAAAAATGATAAATTTTAAATCAAAAATTTTCTTGTATTTATTGAAATTATCTAGAACAAGCCGGAAAACGTTATGTTCTTTCTATTTTTGACATCGCCGAATAACCCCAGTCCTTTTCTTGCAGAATCCTGCGAAGACTGCCGGCTGCCCGATTCCAACCCACCAAATGCTGCCTGTGCGGAGCCATACGTCTTCAGGTGGAGCTCTTCAACGTTCGCATCTGGTCGGAAAAGCTGCTCATCGTGCTCGCCGCGCTCTCACGCAACGAAATCACCGTCTCGACGGCGCGCGAGCTCTCCGCCGCCCTCTGCGTCTTCTTCGTCTGTCCGCAACACCTCAAGGACGCGCACGACGAGATGTTCGAAATGTTGCACGTGAAAGTGCCGGCCGAGATTCAGCACGCCGAGCCGGGGCGTGTTATTGAGGCGATGGACAAGGTGCACTCGTTCCGGACCGGCTACGAGTGCATTCCGCTCGTCAACGAGCAGCAGTTCCTCAAGATTTGCCACAGTTTCGCCGTCAAGTATCCAAAAGAGAAAACCGACGCATTCATTGCAGGTTACTTAATTCAATTATTTTATCTTGTATACACTCCTAGCCTAGCTGAATTCCGTTATAAATGCAGACTGTTGAGTGGGCAAAACTGAGAAAGCAGTAATCGAAGCTTCAATTCCTAATATTGCTCTTTCAGCGAGAAGCGCCGATTCCCTCCGTCCGGCGCCCGACATCAGAAGCCTCAAGTATCAGTGCCGCATATGCGACAACGTGTGCGACTTCTACACGGTCCGCCACATTGTGATTCGCTCCGAAAAGCTGCTCGTGCTGATTGCGGCCACCGGCAAATCCGAAATGACGTTCGACATCGCCGGCCAACTCTACTCGAACTCCTCGCTCATCGCGTGCGCACATCACCTCCCGGAAGCGTGCGTCGAAATCATGCGAATGCTGAAAGTGACGCACCCGCGCGACATCCGAACGATCGGCAAAACGACGAGAGAAGCGGGAACGGTGCGCTCGCTCGCCTCCCGAATTCTCGAGAGGACTGTGCAGAAGAGACTCTCGTCGGAGCTCGTTTTCTGCCAGCTTGCCGAAGTTTGCTCGCATTTCTTCTTTTCGAACGGAACAATACCGGTTCAACTGCCGGAAGCGCCGCCGATCGTAGACGTTGGAGAGTTGCAAGTGGTTAGGAAGGAATTTGTGGAGGCGGGCACTGAGATCAAGGATGAGGAGGAAAAGGAGGAAGAGGAAAAGTGGGAGTGGGAGACGGAAGACGAAGAAGAAGAAGAGATGAAGCCTGAAGCGACGGACAAAGAGCCGCGAACCGAGTGTCAGATTTGCAAGCAGCCCTCCGACGACGTACACTTCATCACGGTGCGCGCCGAAAAACTGTTGCTCCTGCTCGTCTCGATTCACCGCAAACAGATCACGAAACAGACCGCCCAGACCTACTACTCACGCCCGACACTCTACATTTGCCACGAGCATTTTGCCGACTCGTGTCGAGACCTGTCCGCCATGCTCAAACTCGTTTACCCAATGGATCCGACCGACCACCACACACTCGCCAAAGTGTTGGTCTTGGCCAACTTTGTCAGAAACTCGTCGACCCTCATCCGAGAGCCGATTCTTTTGCAGTATTGTAGAGACTTTTGGAGGAAACACGGCGGAGAGGTGAAAGAGATTGAGAAGACGGGCGCCGAGGAGGAGCCGGTGGCGACGTGTAAGCTGTGCGGAACCATTCGAAGAAAGAGCGATGTGCGGAGTGTGGGTGTGCTCTCGGAAAGGATGATTCTGTTGGTGACCGAGGTGGCCAGGTACTGTTTAGCTTTCATCGATAAATGTTTGACGGAATTTGACAATTTTTCTTACTAGGGAATAATCTCTAGGTAAGTTATACTTATACCAAAGGAATCAAATGTTATGTTGATAATTTTTGCAAAACGCTTCTAGAATTCAAGAAAAGTGCAGCTGAAATTCACATTTCAACACACAAATGAGTCACAAATAATGAACTTCCATCATTTCTAAACGGAACATACGAAGTTTCAGTTTCAGATGCACTTTTCTCAAATTCTGGAATCATGTATGTCAAGCTTTTTAAAGGTTTTAGCGAAGAAAAAGTCAATTCAAGAACTCAATGTTGAATTGAATTCAAATTTCAAAAAAAAATGCATCGCCGCAACTATCGACAACGTTCCCAATAAGACGAAACTCTAGTCGTGGAATAATGTTCAATTTCCAGAGGCGTCATGACGCGCGGTCTGGCCCGTCAGTACTTTCGCAGCGAGAAGGAGCTGTCGGTGTGCCGCTGGCACCTCGTCGAAACGTGCAAAACACTGTGCACAATGTTCGCGGTGGCGCGTCCCGAGGCGTTTTTGCACCCGAAAAAGACGCTGGTGGACAGCACGATGCGCATCGTCGACTACATCCAGAAAGGGCGATTTCCGTACGCGACCGGAGACGGGAAACACTTTGTGCAGCAGTGTCAACGGTTCACTAACCGGTATTGGAAAACTAAATGAGGTTCATTCTTCCGGTTTTCTAGATTTTACTCATTGTTATTTGTTTTGTTTGTTTCATAAATATGTTTTTTCTCTCTTTTAAATCGGTTTTCAATCATTTATCGCCGGTTTTTCTTGATGAAATCCTGTCTTTATCTGCAAGCGCGGCCCACCGTACTCCCAGTTTTCAAAAGGAAAAGCACGGAGTCGTGGCGGGATACACTGGCGCAAGTGCGCTCTAATGAAATTTTCAAAAATTTTGCTCTGGCCTAATGCAAAAATGGATTTCCGTTTTTCTCTATCAATATCTCTAGCCGTTTTCAGACATGGACAGGCGCTACCGGCAAGAATTTGCGCTGAAACGACAGCTAGAGAAGGAGCTTGAGATTGAGCGAAAAATATCGGAGAAGCTGAAAGAGATGCTGAGAATTCGAGAAGCCCGTTTCGCAACTCTCATTTCCAAGTTCCCGACGACTTCGGACGCGGCGGCCGCAGCTTCGCCGAGTGCGCTGTGCTGTATCTGCGCGAGCGACGTGCCGACTGAGACGATCTCAGTGATTTGGTACAAAATTTTCGCGCTGATGTACGCGATCAACGACGAAACGATGAGCCCCGACGAAGCTCGCGATCTCTTCCGCGTCGAGACCCTGTACCTGTGCTCGAAGTGCCGTGCGCAGGCCTGCAAATGGCTCATGAAAGCCTTCAAAGTGACGGAAATCGAGGAGATTCCGAATTGCGCGCAGGCGATCACTCACCCGCTTCTGGCCGATATCGACGAGAAAATCGGCACTTCGCTGGTTGGTTTCGATGTGACACTCACGAAAAGCGCCGTTCTTTTCATCACGAGCTCACCTGGTAACAGTAAAGCATAATAGTAATCGAATTTTCAAGTTTTTTGCAGCGAGAATGTCGGATTATGAGAAGTGCTTCAATAAGTACAAACGCCAGAAAGCGGGGCTCATCGATTACGAAGAAGAACTGGAGAAGCTCATCGCGAGCCCGCCGCCGACGCCCGAGAAAGAGCCACACTACAAGCAGCCCGTTTTGTCGAAAGAAGAAAAAGTCAGACAGGAGGCGCTGCTTAAATTCTGCCGCAAAGTCAACGAGAAATACGATAGAGGTAGCACTAAAAAGCACTAAAACCGCAAAAAATAAAAAAATTTTCAGAGCAGAACAAATCGGATCCGGACGTTCCTCCGATTTATTTGAACCGTATGATCTCCACTGTTCAGTTGATCTACGAGGAGACCGAAAAGTACGTGGACGATGAGAGTGAGGAGGAAGAAGAAGAACTGGTGGAAACCGATTCAGATGATTATTGTTAATTTTTTTGATAATAGACTTTGTTGTTACTTGTTGTAAATTTTAAACACCGCTTTTTCTCATCGCTTCTCTCTCTCGGTTTTCTTACCCGAATTGTAGTGTTCTATTTTTGTTCCATTTCAAAGTTAAAGCTCTCAAAATACGGTTTCAGATGAAGCCGACGGAAGACTACACGAAACATGCCGATTTTTATCGAGAACAAGAAAAAGGTTAGGCTAAAACTGTACGATTTCCTATGCTGAGCCCAATTTTTCCAGAAACGTGCCCTCCCGCGCCTCTAATTTGCGATGGAAACGTCCAGAAAAAGAACAGGAAGAAGCATGCGTATTCAGATCCTGACTCTCCGTCTGGAGACGTAAAGGCAAAGCGGCGGAGAGTAGAAGAACCGGAGGAAACCGGCTGTCGCATATGCCAAACACCCGGAGAACTCGTCGAACTTGCGGACTGGTGGCACAAACTTCTCGTGTTCTACGTCAATCTCCGTCAGGATTTCCTTAACCTCCAGCGAGACGCGTGCCCACTCGCCGCTCGCTATTCGGCGCTTTTGAACGACGAAACCCGCCAGGTCAAAGTGTGTCGGCTGCATCTGGAGGCAGCCGGCTGCGAGCTCCTCGAGTTGTTCCACGCGACCGTTCCGATGGAGGTCATGAGCACGCAAAAAGCAGTGGTGAATCGAGTCATCCGACAGATCCGCGATACGCTCGTACTACAACGCCCGCTGACTTTACACGAGTTTCTGAAGAATACGTCAAGTTTTGTGACAAAATATGAGCGGCAGTGTCGGCCCAAACACATTGACACCAGCGATTTGGCGGAGAGTTTGAACGACGTGGCCGCTGAAAAGTACGCGGTGCCGATGGAGTGGAAAGAGCCGAACTCGCAGTGTGTCATTTGCAACGAGAATAGCGCAAAGGTGACCGAAGTCGAGCCCTGGTTCCATCGGATCATCGCCCTCGTGACGGAAGTTCGCCGCAAAGCCATCAAGATCAGAACGGCGAGCCTCGTTTTCGACACTAAAGATGTTTGATTTTCATCTCTTACCACAAGCATCACTATTTTTCCTTCCAGACGCTTCCAATGTGCCAAGAACACCTTCACACGGCTGCCAGAAGTCTGCTCACAATGCTCGGCGCCTCGGAACCGCACCAGATTCGAACCGCCTCAAAACGAGACGTCACACTGCTCATGGGCCAAATGTCGACGTTCGATATGGAAGTGAAAGACATGCTGCCGGTGAACATACTCGAATGTGCTCGCAGATTCACCGAAGAATTCTTCCGGCCTGCGATGGAGACATAATTTGTTTGTGTATTTATTTGTTTCATGTACTCTATTTAATAATTCTAATATTGGACGATGTAATAACTCGTTTTGCTGAAATTGTGTTCTAATCTCGATTTGTGCCTCGTTTTTTCTTGCTTTTACTTCCGATAATTCTGGGTTTCCTCCAGTTCCTCTTACCTTTTCAAACCTTTTTTCATTGCAAACGTTGTACAAACACAAAAATGTTAGTGTATTCCAGGATGCTGCCGTCCAACTCTGATAGTGAGCGCCGAGAAAAGAGCGATATTAACAGTGAGTTTACCGTTTTCAAAAAACGTCAAATTGAATGCTCCGATTCAGAAGATACGTCGTCCAGATGCTTCTTCGAAGACAAATGGTGCCAACGGGAGCTTCGCCGAGCCGACCAATTTCACCGGGTGGTCATTGCCGTGTTTTGTCGAGAAGAGCGCCACTTCACCAGCCACGCCTCGATACATCTGTGCTCCTCGGACGAGTCGATGCTCATGAATTGGCTGAGGGAAGAGTTCGAGAAGCACGACGATGGCCACCGCTCGTTTCTCCAGACTATCGGTGTGGTGTGGAGTGCGCTGCAGAAGCAGTTTTCACCGGAAATTCGCGAAGACGCGTCCCGATGGTTCCGCCGAGGATGTTTGAGACAATTCGATGTGATTCGCCCGGACAATTGCCGCATCGACGACGAATTTTCGGAGGAAGAGGGGATGTATTTGAGTTCGGGTACAGATTCAGATTCCGATTCATGTGATCTCGAAGAGGGGGAGTCGGCGAAATGCTGCTGCTGTGTCAGTGACAACTGGCCGATCAGCGAAGTGACAACCGCCGTCACCACGGACACGCCCAAACGAATCCTGCTCACTCTGTGCCTGACCAGCGGCGGATTTCGAAGAGAATTCGCCGACGAGCTCGTCAAAGATGACATTTATTTATGCGCGGAACACTCGAAACTCATCGCAAGGGAGCTGCTCGACTGGTTCGGTGTCGGCTGTGCGAACGGAAAGATTCCGAAGATCGAGGACAATGAATTCGTTGTCAGACGGGTTTACGAACAAGTGATTCATCATTGGAGCCAGGTGGCGTTCGTAAGCCTCAAAGGTTTTCACATATTTTGTGAGGAGCTTTTGCTTATACTACAAGACGGAACAGTGAAGAGAAGGAAGAGCAAAGGTAAACCCCGAATTCAGTCGATCAATTAATAATGTCCCTCTCCAGATGATTCGTACGAAGATGTGATAGAAGACATTGTGAATCAGTACTTCGGCGCGTTGATAAGCACACTTCCGAAGTCTGACGAAAAGATGAGGAGGAAATTGTCGAGTGTTGTGAACAAGGAAATCGGATCCGAACGATCCATCTCCGAAAGGCTCACATTCCCAATGGACAAGGATATGAATAACTAATATGCTGAAATTTTGCGATTATTTCTAATAACACGCCTTTGAGGCTCAACCTACTGCATTCGTGTATACTATTATCATAATTGTCTCAAGTATTTAACATTGTAAACTTGTAATTATTTTCTTTGAATTTGCGAAGATCTCGAAGTGTATTTACGTTCTGAATTCTTTGCTTCTTTTTTTTTTTAAACGTGGTCTTTACAGCCATTTATCTTTAAAAGTTCCCCGCTGATGATACGTTTTAACTCGAATTGCAGATACAATGAGACCGCGAAGAGCTAACAGGAAATTGAAGAAGCGGGAGCCGGAGTGGGTCGCGGATGAAGAACAACCGGATCTAGAACTGCTCGTGGAGCCTCTTCAAAACGAGATGCCTCTTCAAAACGAGATGCCTCCGATGCCAGTGGTAGACACTTGCGGAATCTGCAAAAGGCCGCGTCTCTGCGTGAAAATCACAAACTCGGTCCAGAAGCAGCTCATCATGAACGCGTGCATCAGCTTTGACAAGATGAGCCGAAACGCGGCGGCACGGATTTACGAGGGGAAAGGACTGCGTGTGTGCGCCGATCACATCCGCAGCGTCTTCCACTGGATTCTCCCGGTCGTGCAAGTGACCAACGTGCCGGTGGAGATTCCGGAAGTGCCGGAATCCGAATGGGACGATCTGTGGGAGATGTTTTGGGTGCCGAAAGGCGCGAAACGTCTCCGCCATCTACCGTTCTGCGAAGCGATCCCCAGGCATTTGGTCGAGTTGTCGAAGGCGCTCCACTATTCGTCCATCACCACGCCGTGCTTCATCTGCGGCTCGCAACTCGTTACACGACCGATTTGCGATGAATGGCAAAAGTTGATCATTCTGGTCGCTTGCCACGAGGAGTGCGAGATGTTGCAGCGGCACGTCGGCTCGAGTTTGTTCCGAAAATACAAGCGCGATCCGGCGGACGCGTTCGCCACGCGGGTCATCCATGTGTGTCCGGGACACGTGACGAAAGGACGGAAGAAGCTGTGCGACCTGTTCGGATACCAATTCCAGGAGGACGTGCTGATATCGGCGGAGACGTCGAAGAAGATCGTCGACGAGTTCGAGCCGTTCCTCCGCCGCCTCTTCATCTCGTTGTGCAGAGCGAACGTCAACGAAGTGAACGGAGGTTTGTTGGAGTCTGAATTTCTGACTCACTTGGAATAATCCGGTTGGGCCCATACTGTGCAGGCTTCTTGCACTTGAATTGAAGTATATTGTGTCCAAGTTTCTGATGGATCCGATCTTGCTGGTTTGAGGAAAAAGACAGATTTTTGCCGAAATCCGGTATTTCTCAGACAAGCGTAAATATCTCCGGACCAGATAATCGGTCTGAAACCTGGACAAAATATGCTTCAATCCACGTCCAAGAAGCCTCAAAGTTTGGATCCGATCGAGTTATTGCAAGTGGGTCATAACCTCAGGTCTGCGAAAAGAATGGGCCTGACTTTAATTCCTCTAGAAAACGTTTTTTTTTTTCAGAAAGCCCGCTAGGCGCTGTCCTCCACCGACAAGACCTCAAATGCTCGCTCAACTGTGCTGGCGGTCTCCCGGCTCGCTATGAAATCACAGATCTCACCAAAAAGCTCATCCTGGTCCCGCCGCTCGTGGCCCACTGCCGTAATTTGGTGGTCGATCGCCCACTCTTCAACAACATTACCCATATGCCGATTCGGCTGTGCAAAGAACACTACAATTCCGTCCGCCATCTCATCGAGGGACTCTTCGGAGAAGTGACGCTCGAGCGGGCCGTCGAAGCGTTCGAATCGAGCGCTCCCTCCACTCTCATCGAGCCGTTCAACGCCACGTGGAAGGTGGCGAAGCGGCTGTTCGGCCCGCAATTCGTCGTCGCCTGCCAGACGTTTGTGAACAAAATCGAAACGTGGTACAGTGTGGAAATCGGTTGGAAACCAAAAAAAAGGCTCAAAACCTGAAAAATTGTGAATTGCAGACCACCCAGAGGAGAGCGTCGTGAGCGATATGGAGATGGACCCCGACTTTGCTCCCGAATAATTTTTACTAACTCGTACAAACAACTACTGTGAATTTCTCGATTGTGATTATTATGTTGAATATATACCGATCATTGCTTTTGAAATTCTGAAATTTCGAATATTCCTTCTTATGAACCTCCTTGGTATCCTCCTCCATCTTCTTTATCGCATTCGTTTCATTCTCTTGTTTTCTCCAAAACTTTTCGTACCCCCTTCAGAATGGCCGATAACGACCGAAAACGACAGTTCAACGCGGCGCCCGAGGACGAATTCGAGGCGAAACGCCCGAAAGAATCGCGCAAAGTCGAATTCCCCATTCCCGAGAACTTTGTGGGACTCGTGATCGGCCGAAACGGTCAGGAGATTGCGTCGATCGCGCGTCAGACCGGATGTCGGATGCAGGTTTCGACTGACAAATCCGTGCCGGGCATTCGAATGGTCGAGATCGAGGGATTTCAGGTGGAAATCGCCCCCCGCTTTTCCCGAACGCCCATCTAGCCACACCATTTTTTCGTTTTCAGGACGCCATTGAGCTGGCGAAAGTGCTCATCACAGTGCTGATTAGTCGCAAAAAAGAAGAGCCACCGAGCGGCGCGCCGGATTCACCGAAACTCGAGCAATCGAACTCAAATGCCGACGGAAAAGTGCTGGTGCACATGGAAATTCCGGCGGACAAGTGCGGAGCGATCATCGGGAAAGGCGGCGAAAACATGAAACGGCTGCGGAAATCGACAAATTGCCACATTGTCCTTCAGCAAACCTCGTCGGGAGTCACGAGCCAACCGAAACTGCTTCAAATCCGAGGCACGGCCGAAGGTGTCGAGAGAGCGCAACGCATGGTTCACGAAATTATCGCCGTGACGGACGCGTCGTCGCTTCCCGCCAATTCGCACTTCAACACGACAACGGTGCACGTGAAAGTGCCACGAGCCGCCGTCGGAGCGGTGATGGGCAAGAAGGGCGCGAACATCAGAGCCACGTCCGACGAGTGCAACGTCAAAATTCAGTTTTTGCCCGAAGACGATCCGTTTATGTTGGAAAGAACGCTGGCGATCATCGGAACGCCTCTTAATGTCACGTGGGCGATGCAGAAGGTGAAGACGGTGATCGAGACGAACCAAAAGGCGGGTGAACTGGAACATTTGACGGTAATTTTCGTCTTTTGCGTTTTTGCGCCAATATTCGATCAATTTTGAGAACATTTATCGAAATGCGTACTATTATAGGGGCACCGGACAGAAAGGGCGCGCTGTTCGCAATCTGGCCGAATTTCTAGGCCGCGAAGTAATTTTTCACTGAAAACGTGGCCTAACTTTTCAAACTCGGCCCCGAGGTCGCCCAATTTGCACTGCAAAAAGAGTTTCTCAATAGAGCGTCATTTCTGTGCGGTGCCCCTATAATAACTACTAAAGTACATTTTTGAGGTCTTCTACCTGGACATTCCGGCCTCGAAATGCGGCATAGTGATCGGACGCGGCGGAGAGACGATCAAACAGATCAACACGGAATCGGGCGCGTACTGCGAGCTCTCCCGCGAGCCGCACCAGAATCCGCTCGCCAAAACGGTTGTGATTCGAGGCACCGAGTTGCAGGTGGAGCACGCGAAGCATCTGATTTGCGTGAAAGTCGGCGACATTCCGCCGAACACGCCGTTCAATCCGCCGCCGAACGTTGATCCTGTGCAAAGGTGGTTTCAGAATCAGATCGCGCCGGCGATGTCGTTCCCGGCGGCGGAACAACAACTTCAAACTCCCGCCGAACCTTCGAGTTCCTGGGTATCGTCGCTTTGAAAAGTTGAGAAAGAACTCGATTTTACAGCCAACTCCTTCGCCAGACGAACCGAAAACGCCCAACTGGGGACCGAAACAAAGTTCGGCCGCGCCGACCACGGACTACTCCTCCCAATGGCTGCAATATTACATGTAAGACCCCCCCAAACACCCCCTAAGATGCTGATATCAAAATTTCAGGAGCGTCGGCGACACGTCGGCAGCCGAAGCGGTCCGTCATCGCATCGAAGAACAGACGAGAGCAAGCGAAGAGGAGGGAGAGCGCTAGACGCCGTACTTGTTGCTAATTCAAAGATTTATTCAGAATAGTAGATCTTCAGCTTTTTAAACGAAACGAATATAATTCAATTCTTGGACTGCGTACAAATGTCGCAGCTGTTCTCGAACTCTTTGATTCGCAGAAAGATCTCGGCTTGCATTTGAACCGAGTCCGAATAGGGAAGCGCTCCGAAGAATCGTCTGAGGAACGCGGGCGCCGGCGGTGGCTCCAAATCGCCGATCTCCATTCCCTCGTCCTGCCACACGTCGGCCAGGTAGGGATGCGTGAGAATCTCTTGAATGTTGACTCGAAAATCGGGATTGACCACCAACATCTTAAAAAGAAGGTCACGCGCCAGCTCGCATTGCCTCGGATCCGTCTGTAGTCCCGGCTGGAACCAGCTGTCGGGGAAGCGTTCACGAATCGGCCGAGGTTCCGGAATTCTGAACTTGCAACTCGAGCACTGTCTAAACAAACGAACAAAAAACTCACTCATCCAATCGAATATGCTGCAAAAAGTGTTTGGCGTACTGATTGCCGATTGTTTGATAGAAAACCGGCGCCGGATTTCCCATGTAACGGACAATCTTCAAAAATTGATCAATATGATCGTCTCCCTGGAACAGCACGTGATTGGTGAGCAACTCGGCGAAAAGACAGCCCAGCGACCAGATATCAACTGGAAATCGATATAGAACGAGAACGATTTGAAAAGTGACTAACCGCTAGTCTTATTATTGTCGCAAGTTTCGCAAATGATCTCGGGAGCCCGGTAGTACCTCTGCACAATGTACGGAGTGTTCATATTCGGGTCTTCCGTGTTCGCGTGCCCAAAATCGCATATTCTCACTTCGGAATCTTGAATCAAAATGTTCTGAGGCTTCAGATCCTGAAAATAGTCTAGTCACTTTGAAAATTTCGCTTTTTTCATCTGCTCACGCGATAACTAATATTCACATTGTGAAAGTATTGTACAGCTCGACAAATGTCGAAGAAGATCGACTTGATTGTTGAATGTTGGCCATGATTGGTTAACTAAAGGAAACCAATGTTTGAAAAAGAGAAGATAATTACCATCTTCATGTTTCCGCTCATATACTCGCGGACAATATAGAACTCGGTCATGTCATTGATGTTCTCGGCGGGCGTGAACACACTGTGCATCCTGACAATGTTCTCGTGCTCAATGAGCAACATGCAGTAGAGTTCGCGTTGAGCACGCTTCCAGTTTTGGCTAAAATACAATTCGCTTCTCCTATCTCCAATTTTTGAATTCACTTACCGATCGTTGAAGTTGTCGGGAAGCACCACTTTTTTAATGACAACGGGTCGCCGTGTTGCCATGTCGTATGCCATACTGTAAATAAAAATTAGGGAACCTTAAAGACTTGCATGAAATGCTCGCTTACGCCACAAACGGTTTATCGGCCAGAAACGGCTGAATATTTTCATAACGCCTCGGCACCGTGAAATACTCGCCGTTCGGTTGTAGAATTTGATGAAAAGTGACGGTGTTGAAAACCATGTTGGACATTGTCGACAAGTGAGAATGCTCTGCTCTTCTTATCAAACTGGTCATTTTGCAACCAGTGATAAGACTCGTTTGTACTGCGACAACATCCGCAAACAAGTCGCTTCCCTTGCAAAATGCTGGTTACATGTTTCATAGTTTCATCCGTATACTCTCGGACAGTTTGTCCAAGAACACAGAACCGGACGATCATCGTCTGAATCACGCCTGAACAAACAGTGAGAAAGATTAAAAAAGTGATGAGGTTATCAGTGCGGTAATCAATATTTCAACTCTCTCTCTCTCTTTCAAACATTCTTTATAATCAGTCCGGGTGTGTCCGTCCTTGTCATTCCGCATGCCGCAAAAAAAAATGCATAGTTTCACACATTTTCCCGCTGTTTTCACACTCTTATTCTTTCTAGTCGAGCACTCTTATCAAATTGGTAACATCGATTTCGGACAATGTTTTGATCAAAACAAAACGTTTTAGATTGTACAAATCAAGCGGTGACGTTTACGCAGAATTACACAAGTTTTGTGATCACCTCGGATCCGAATGATTTGGCGGCGAAGACTTGCAAATATACGGTAACCGACTTGTGAAGTTGGCGCTACAACAAAGTAGAACTCGCACGGAATGGAACTTCCATGTAGCGCCGCACGGTCTCAAGAGCTGACAATATGGGCGTGGCCTCGGCGGCCAAATGGCGTTTTCATGAATTGAGCAGGTTTTCTCTGATTTTTGTGGTCAACGGCGATGAAAAATGCATGTTCGACATGAAAACACACTAATTCGCAGAATTAATGACGTTTTGGCGCATTTCGCTTTTTCGAAATGTTGTTTTTATTTCCCTAAAAACCGCACTTCTCATTTTGCGCCTTCTTGACCGTTTTGGGACAGAATTGGTTTCGAGAATGATAAATCACGTAAATACAAGCATTTTGAGCGCTCGAACCGAGAAAACTACCGAAAAGCAACTGAAATTCACGCAGTTTTAGCCAAAAACCTTCAAACTTGACCAAATTTAACACTCTTGCGCTTAAAAAAATTCGTAATAGCCTATACAATCGGTCTATCGAGAGATAAATGAGAAATTATCGGTTTTTCGTGGCTAATCTGGCAAAAAACACAAAATTTTGCAGCTAAAATTTGAATTTCGCGCCAATGTATCGCTCTATTGGGCGGGGCGCACTTGCGCCCATTGTCAGCTTTGGAGACCGTGCGCCGTGAAGTTAAAAGAAACGAATTCAATTTCAGTTCACAGTCCCAAAATACTTTGTGCCAACGATAATAGCCGTTGACCTGAGGCTCACGGGAAATAACAAGATCACGACGAGACAGTACTCCGAGTACGGCGGATATAAGAATTACGAGTTCGTGAGCGATGCTCAATGGGTTCTGGGACCTGTGAACTTTACGATAGACCTTTCGCTTCCGGATAAATCAGCCAATGACTCTTTCATTATTTTGATTTCGGTCAAAGATAGTGAGTCATTTTCGTCGTTTATGCACACAGAACATGCATAATCTTTTACAGAAACCCCTGCCGTGAACGGTCGAACATTCCTCGTGGACAACACGCTCAGCACCATCATCGATTCGGACAGTGTTCAGGGCAACTCGAGCTTGCTTCAGATGTTCGATGCTCTCCACGTGCAGGACTCGTTCAACATCAAAGTCGCCATTTTCACCGAGGGCATTCTTTTGTACAACCTGATCCAGAACATTCATATCTATGATTTGGGCGTCTACAAAGGAAGGTAAGTTGCGTGTGCGCGTGTGTTTGTTTTTAGTATTTGTAGCCTGCAACACCCTAGTCCGTTGCAGTTTGCTAGACGTCCTGGTGGCTGAGAACAGTTCTCAAACGTGCGCCGGATCTCAATTCGCTATTGTGAACACGAACGGCGCCACAATTGGAGTCTACTCGATTCTGATTTCGACAACCAACGGACCGGTACAAGACTGGAACGAGCGGGTGTTCGTGCGGCCCGCCGCCGACGGAAACACCACTCAGACGTACGGCCACCAACGGACTCACCGTATTTCATGAGATCACCAACCCGTACGCGGGAATTGTGACACCATCCATTTATCAACAAATCGCTTTTGTTGGTTTTTAGTTTGATCTGTCAACACAATTCAACTTTCAGAGAGGAAATGGGCAGCTGGATGTGTATGCGGGTTGTGTGACAGGTCCACACTCGTCGAAACTGATCGCTACAATCACGTGAGTCAAGATACACATCACTCTTTCAAACAATCGAAAAAGAAAGAACGCTTCAGACCGTCCAACGCGGCCAATTATGAGAAGCTGATGATGTTCGGACGGTGCAAGACGTATGTGCTGACTCAAGGAGTCTTCCAATGGACAAAGTATGATACTTGTGAGTTTAGAATTGCGGTATGTATTTATTACCTCAAATTTCGGTTTCCTAGACTTTACGGATTACAAGCACGAGATCGGTCGTCAAGGTGTCATTATGAGCGACAATTTTCCCTATACGTATGACGATACCATCACAAGAAATTACTTGATTCAAGCGCCAAGTAAGAACTTCAAATGTTAGTACACATGTACGCTATCGGTTTCAGATGACAAGCAAAACATAATTGTCAAGTACGAAGTGGCGGAAATCGCTTCCAACTCGGCGTTCCAGATAAAAGAGGATATTAGCGCTGGAAAAGAGTCTTATAGAAGGTTTGTTTGTTGTCAAAATTCGTTTTGCTCACTATCAGACCGATCATTTTCAGCCTGAGCTCAGCCGATGCCGCGTACACCTCCTCCTCCACCTACTAGCAACTCATCAATTTTTCGGTGCCTAAAGGATCCGCAGGACTGCTCGTTCGCTATACGGTTATGAGCTCCGCGTGCTCTGCCAATCTTCTACTCGCGTTTCTTGCCATTTCCTTAAGGTTTATAAAAATTGCGGGGTGAGAATGAACGAATGAAAATTGTCATTACTCTCTTATCTTTCATCATTCTCACTCCTTTACTTTTGACGCAATGATGCACATTCTCGCCACATTACTCCTCTTTTTTACACTTTCAACACCGACATTTCAAGCTGGTAGGGACATCCGTCAAACAATAACTCTCAACACATTCTCCCTCCTTCCTCACCAGCAGATTCGACATTCTTCGTCGCGCTCAACCTCGGCACAATCCTCGATTCTGATAGTCTTCCGGGCAACTCGACTCTTTATCAGACCGAAAATCCGGGCTACCATGGAAAGTACCGGCTGAGAGTGGTGATGTTCCAGAATTCGATGCTGAAAACTGAACAGCTCCGACACTTTAAAGTTCGCGATGGCGGGGTGTATAGGGAAAGGTGACTCATCATGAACTAACAATGAAACAGCAGCAAGACGTTCAGTTTGTACGATGTCCTTTTGAATGGACACAACAGCGGTTTGGAAGGAACTCTGTTTTCAATCACGAACGACGATTCTGTTGCGTATCCAGGGTTTGCAGTTCTGGTCACGCCCGAGTACGGTATGACGTCAATGCAAGGGTTGGGTGTTAACATCAAGTTTGCAGGATTCTCAACGGTTCCTACCCTCAACCCGGTCTCTCAACCCAACATCACCGTTTCTTACTCGTCTCAAGACACATCTTCAGTTGTATTCCATGAAATCACCGATCAATACTCGGGAACAAGTGTCCCAACACTGCTGACCACGGCTACATTTGTAAGTCGTACTTTCACCGTCAATTATTGAAGTTATTGATTTCAGAAAGGATCGGGAAGTGTGAAAATCTACGCAGGATGTGTCGTCGCCGGTGACGAATCGAAGAAAATCGCAGAAATTGAGTGAGAACCAGAGTTGAGCGGAAGAATTTTGTATCTTTTTTAGAAAATTTTTTCATGAAATGTGATCAACTGACGAAATGTAGAGCAAAGTGAACTGTGCTCATAGAAAAATAATTGTAAATTTAGCGTTTCATACAAAAAAGTTATTCGAGTTGTTATTCGTTAGCCCCCTTTTTCACGGAACAACTCGAATAACTTTTTTGTATGAAAAGCTAAATTTACAATTATTTTTTTATGAGCACAGCTCACTTAGCTATACATTTCGTCAGTTGATCACATTTCATGAAAAAATTTTCTAAAAAAGATAAAAATTCTTCCGTGAGTTCTTCCGCTCAAAATGTACACACACAAAAAATTTCAGCGCCACCAACTTTGAAAACTATACGGATCTTGAGATTCGCGGAAGATGCAGAACTTACCAAGTGTCCGGGGGTACTTTCCAGTACTTCAAATTGGATATGTGTAAGTCTCTTCAAAAACTATCCGACTTTGAAGGGCACCTTCAGATCGCCTAACTTTTCGACACGAAGTCGGCCAAAAAGGTGTCATTATGTCGGATTTCTATCCGTATCCCGGAACAAATGATAAAAGAAACTATCTGATTCAAGGACCGGGTACACATTTTGGACGACTTTTCTATTTGTTTAGTTCGTAAATGGTTCAGAACAATCGCACGATATCATTGTGAACTATGAAATCGTTGATATCGGAACGGGAATCAGTGTGAGCTTGGAGGAGGATTTGCGTGGAAAAGACGCGGTTTATAGAAGGTAAAAGAGCGGAAAAAATTGAAACTAAACGCATGTTTTCAGCTTCACTTCCTCCGACAACGGCACTTCTTACACCTCGAGATCCACATTCCAACAGTACATCGAGTACCGTGTGTTATCATTTTCTCGTAAACTCTCAATAACGTTGGATTTTTTCTTCGAACCTTTCTTCTATCCAGCTGGAACCTTCACGAGTTCAAAAAGACACTTCTGTGGACTAGACTTTTGTGACCGCGGCGACGGAACCATTTTGTAGTTTGTTGTTTGTCACCGTTATTTGCCACTGACTCATGTAAAACCGGGCGGTGCTCAAAATTGCTCCCTAGAATATTGTTGGTTTGTTCGTCGAGTCTCTGCACAAAACAATGCTCAGCTACCGGCAGTTTTCCCACAAAGACATGTGCGGCTTCCGAGTCGAACATCCATTACTCGACCGAAAACAATTGGTCCTTATTTGTAAGTCATCCTTCGTTTTTCCAATGTTCTTTAGTGTTCAGGTCTGTCTTCAATGTGCATTCTTCGCTGCCTCATGCTCATCTTGTTGTTAGCCATCGAACTCGCCGCTCTCTACTATTTCGGAGTGATTCCAACAATGAAACACTTTGCGAACACGCTTTCCGTTCAGGGTTTGGCGTGTGGACCTTGAGGTTTGTTCTAGCGAGTTTACATTGAAACGTTGAGCGCACAGCTTGCAGACCCCAAACTTTTCAGCCCCTCAATCCAAGCCCAACAATCCTGCAAAAACTTTGGGCCCGGGCCGACCAATTGCCCAGCCGTGGTAAGATTGTAATTTGGTTATGTGCACAATATTTTATGATATCAAACATGTTTTTAGTCAATCAGAATTGCTTTAATCAAAAAAAAAAAAAAAACATTACTCGTTCGTGTTTTCACTGTTGTTTCAACGTGTTTTATTAAAAAACCAGGGAATCCTCAAATTTTTTGATTTTTTTTGTGAAATTTTTTGTGTCTGTTTGAATTGTCTCTTATTGCCTCATACACCGCACGGTCTCCAGAGCTGACAATGGACGCAAGTGCGCCCCGCCCAATAGAGCGATACGTTGGCGCGAAATTCAAATTTTAACAGCAAAATTCGCCACGAAAAACCGATAATTTCTCATTTTTCTCTCGATAGACTGATTTTATAGGTTATTACGAATTTCTTAAGCGCAAAAGCGTCAAATTTGGTCAAGTCGCAAATCACATTTATCCGTTTAAAGGTTTTTCGCTAAAATTGCGTGAATTTCAGTTGCTTTTTGGTAATTTTCGCGGTTCGAGCGCTCAAAATGCTTGTATTTACGTGATTTATCATTCTCAAAACCAATTCTGTCGGAAAACGGCCAAGAAAGCGCAAAATGTGAAGTGCGGGTTTTAGGAAAAAAAAAAAACTAAATTTCGAAAAAGCGAAATCCGCGAAAAATGCGCCAAAACGTCATAAATTCTGTGAGAATTAGTGTGTTTTCATGTCAAACAATCATTTTCCATCGCCGTTGAGCACAAAAATCAGAGAAAACGTGCTCAATGTTGTTTTTCAACATGTTGTTTCAACTTGTTTTATTAAAAGCGCACGATCTTCGTGTCAAGTCACAAAACACCGTTCAGAACATAATTTTCAGGTCCCCGGACGTCCAAACAACACAACTTTTGATTTATAATCATTCTTTTGTCTCTCACTCCCCACATCCATATCACTTTCCGAATCAGGCCTAAATCGTGTAACATCAACATACGCTTGAGTGGTTCTCGCCGTTTTTGTCTTGCATATCACCTGTCTGTCCATAATAAAATACATGTTTTTGGCGTACACATTTTCTAGTAAACAGTTGCAGAGCTCCAAATGTCGTGTTGTCCTGAAGACGTTCCGCCAAGTGACGACTGTCTTCTTCCGAACGATGTCGACGTGGAGAAGAAGGTGTCTTCTTCTGCCGGAAAACATAAACGATGGCTTCAAAAAGGAGGTGTTTGCTGTTTCAGAACCCTCAAATACTCCTTTCTCTGTTGTCGCTGTGGTCTGTTCCACACATTCCCGACGATTCAATCGAGAAATTTCAGTGATCGTCTATCGATGCCGCTGGCTGTTGCTCATCTTTCTGACTGCTCTCCTCGTCACAATGATTGTCTATCGTAAAGATGTTCGAAAAACTGTAAAGTTCACTGTCAAAATTGTGCAATTCGCCAGCAGTTTGAGTGAGTCCTCTGAAGAAGACGAGCAATAAAAATATTTTCTCGTTGCAACAATCGAATTCAAGTCAGCATTAGGGCTTCTTCGTCGGCTTTCCCGCTCCGATAATGAGGATTTGTCCGTCGCCTCCGGAGTATCCGTGACCACCTCCCGGGTACTTTGGCGGACGTCCGCACACGAAACCTTCGGTGTGGAAGGTGCTGCTCTCGTTGCGGTGCACACAGCTGCAAGTTTACAATAGTCGATTTTCTAAAAGACCGGCCAGCGCTTACATTCTGTTGTCGAAAGTTCCGTGGAGTTTTCGGTTGGCAGTTCCCTGCTCTTCGAGGCTGATTTGCAGTTGGACACAGTTTTCAGAGTGGTTTCTGGAACAAAAAAAATTGGATATTATAGTTCTCGTTGCCTTACCCGACAATGTTGTTGTGCGGTGATCCCTCCATCCACATCTTCTCCCACATGTACGTCTTGACAGTGTTTCGGTCGGTCCATTGGAATTGATAGACTTTCGAGCACTCGGTCTTGTTGATCCACTTCTCCACCGGTCCCATACAGTCGTGACGGCGGTACGCACCAACCCACACTCCTCCGTTTTTAATTCCGAGCTGTTCGAACGATTGCGTGGCTTGATCTGAACAAAAAACCGCGTTTTTCTCGATGGAAAACTTGATAACCCACCTTCAATCCACAAAAGCTCATTGGTATTGTCGACTCCCGAAAGAGTGGCTCCTCCCTGGCATCTGCAAACCTGTTCCGCCTCGAAGAATGTGTAGTTGCCGGCAAAGTACTGAAAAGAAAAGAGAAAATGCAAAAAGCGTTTCGACCACGGCAGGATTCGAACCTGCAATCTTCTGCTCCGTAGGCAGACGCGTTATCCATTGCGCCACGCGGCCACACTTTCAAGCGTCTGCCCAGGGCGTAGAAGATACACTTACCTTAAGGCACCACGCGCGATCGTCGGCTCTTTCGAAGAACTTGTATCCGGGCGGGCATTTCGGCTCTCCCTCTTGACAATCGTCGGATCCGAACGGGTTTTCGGTCGCCGTGACGGTCAGAAAAGTGGCGGAAAGGAGGAGAAGAAGTTTGGCCATGTTCCACAGGAGGTTTTGCGTTTCGCGGAGGTTGGAAGATGGTCTTAAACGAATGTGCGGTGCGGTAGCGCGCCTTTTATAGACGAAAATGGGTACGGTTTATTGCATGCGGCGTAGTTTCATCGCTTCTCTTTGTGTGCAAACGGAACTGTTTTTTCGATCTGTTTCAGCACGCCACACGTCCGAAGCGAGTTACCAATGGAGCGCGTTTGCATCATTCGAAATATGTCGCCTATTATCAAGCCAAATGGAGCATTTACAGCTCGAAAGTGATGCTCAAAACTGACGAAGCCTTGAGGTTTTCGCACAAATACATTAGTTTTGACTTCTTTGTCCAGGAAAATTGGAAAAAAGCACATTTCTGTAATGGGGTTATTCAGGCTGTGAAAAAAATGATTGTTTTCCGTTTTTTTCGTTTTTGTAGGTCAAAAAATCCAATTCAGCGATGTAAAAAAACGAAAAATAAAACGGAAAACAAACATACGCTGAATAGCCCCATAACGACACTCCGAAATGCCGCGTTTGCTCAGTGTTTAGTGTACGATAAAAGCTTTTTCGAAAATCTCACGAGGACGCATAGTTTTTTGCTGATTTTTGCTGACAATTGTGAATCTGATGAAACGGTGATCTTCTTGGGGATCATAGATAGGGACCGCAACGGGTTTCGCAAAACTCCGAATTTCCACAAAATTCTTGTTGGAATGTGTTCCCCTATTCTATATGAGTACGCTCCCAATTTTTTTTTCCAAAATTTTCGGTACATCCCGAGTTACACCCATTCAAAGTTGGCCTGTTTTCTCCCCGGTCGGCGGCAGAGGAGGGGGCGGAGTCTCGCCTGCAAGTCCGCCGCACGCGTTTTTCGCCTCTGTTTGGTGGCTGAAACCAAAGAGGCAACATATAAATTGAATAAAAAAGATGTTCTAAAAAAGCAAAACATCTTTCAAGGTCAAAAGTTTTGAACTCGACACCTCCAGACTGCCGAGTGAGCACTCTGCCACTGCGCCAAACGGGCGGGGGCGCGCCGACCACCAATGGCAATGAGAACGTCGGTTTGCGCGGCCCCCTTCTAGGTGTGACATCAGTGGTTTTTAACACACAAATCCAAAACTGTAACTGTTCAGAGTCACTTAAAAAAAAACGGAGAATTAGAAAATTGAAAATTTTAGCATGAATCGATCGGAAATTGGATGCTGAATCCGATTTTGTAAAAATTAGCCGCGTGTCAGGTACCTGTGACGGCTAAATCCCCCGAAAACTGAAATTTCGGCGAAACCGGCTCCACTCAAATGAACACAAAAGTGCTCCCAGGGGGTCTAGGGCTCTGAAAATTTATATTTGAGTTCCCAGACAGTTTATCTATAGATTCCGAAAATAAAAAAGTATGGTCATCGCTGAAATTTTTTCACAACTTTTTGTGCCAGTTTGAGGGCCTATAAAAAAAAACGGAGAAGACGAAATCTGATTTTTATTTCAAAAACGGATTCCCCATCACTTAAACTGTAAATTAGCCAAAAATTAGCCGCGTGTTGCACAAACTCCGGCCACACGAGCTCTCAGACTGAGTTCCATTTTCGTTTTCGCCGTTTTTTAGAAAAACGGTGCGTTTTCACGGGAAACTGAGTTGTTCATTGGATTCAGCATGGTCGATTACATAAAGTAAATCAATTTGAGTATGGTACTTCATTTGTGGACCTCGGTACATGGCCTCAAACATGCGCGCGCGAAACTTGGGAGAAAATTCGGCAGGCCACGCCCCCTTTGTTGCGC
>CAMPFS010000004.1:7594154-7737109 GCA_946814055.1 Caenorhabditis sp. 36 PRJEB53466 | reverse complement strand
TTTGTTGCGCCCCCTAATCATAGAACGATTCAGATACCCGGAAATACTGTTTCTAGAAAAAATCTCAAGAAACTTGACGAGAAATGTGTGCAGAGAATTTCCACAAATGCAGAAACAAATTAATGTTTGATCGAAACAAAAGTAATCACCATTAGAGGAGCATTTATCAAATCGCAACAAACAACAATTAATTATTCTTCTTCTTCTGCGGCTTCCCAGCGCCGACGACAATGATCTCGTCGCCGCCGTACGGATTTCCACCGCCGTAACCTCCGGATTGAACAGGAGGGACTCCACAAATGTAGGCGATCGAGTTGAGAATCGAAACCGTGCCATTCACAGAGAGACAGTTCTTGTTGGCCGTCTTTCCGGACGCTTCCGAGCTGGCTCCCGATGCATCGATGGACGAGAGAATGACGGCGCAATCGTCTCCGACGGCGTTCGTCGGTTGTCCGTCGGACCAGGACTGGAAGATGGTGGTGCCGCACGTGTGGTGGTCGGTGAACTGGAAGAGCTTCTCGTCGGAGCACAACTCGTTCTTCGACCACGTCGACTCTTGTCCCGACGGACAATCTTTACGGCGGTAGGCTCCGATCCAAACGGCTCCGTTATTGATTTTAGCCGCGTCTTGCGCTTCTTGAGCGACTTCTGTAAGACGAATGAGTTAACGCTCATTGGTTTGGTGGCGCTTACCTTCAACCCATCTCTTTTCCTCCAAAGACTCGATTCCGGAGAGGTGCGCTCCGTTGGTCGTGCACCGGCATTCACGCTCCGCCTCCCACCAGGTCATGTTTCCGAGGAAAAACTGGAAAAAAGTAGAGTACATGTCAGCAGTTTGTGCTTGAATACCTTGATGCACCATCCGCCGCTCTTTCGCTTAAACAGTTTGTATCCGCTCGGACACTTGAGTTCGGGTCCGCACTCGTTTGAAATCGGTACCATCATCGCGTCGACGAACGCCAAAAGTGCGGCGAGCACAAGGATCGAACGAATCATAACGTGGCAAGTGGGTGAGGACGAGGAAACTTGCTGCTTTCAGCCGGCGAACGCTTCGTTTTATATTACCCTCGTTTACGGCGCTTTATATCGTTTTATTGCAGTTCGTTGCGGTGCTCCTTCTTCTCTCTTCATGCTTGATCTTTTCGGGTTTGAAGTTGAAGAAGCATCCAAGGACGGGACTGCACGGTTGGATTGTGGTGGTGCGGTACCGCAATAGCCTCGGCGTTTTCATGAATTGAGCAGGTTTTCTCTGATTTTTGTGGTCAACGGCGATGAAAAATGCATGTTTGACATGAAAACACACTAATTCTCAGAATTAATGACGTTTTCGCGCATTTTTCGCGGACTTTGCTTTTTCGCCTTCGCCGCCTAAAAACCGCACTTCTCATTTTGCGCTTTCTTGACCGTTTTCAGACAGAATTGATTTTGAGAATGATAAATCACGTAAATACAAGCATTTTGAGCGCTCGAACCGCGAAAATTACCGAAAAGCAACAGAAATTCACGCAGTTTTAGCAAAAAACCTTCAAACGGATAAATGTGATTTGCGACTTGACCAAATTTAACGCTCTTGCGCTTAAAAAATTCGTAATAGCCTATACAATCGGTTTATCAAGAGACAAATGAGAAATTATCGGTTTTTCGTGGCTAATCTGGCAAAAAACACAAATTTTGCTGTTAAAATTTGAATTTCGCGCCAATTTATCGCTTTATTGGGCGGGGCGCACTTGCGCTCAATGTCAGCTCTGGAGACCGTGATACGCACGATTTTGCTCTTGTCTGCAAATGTTAGTCGCGGTGTTTACGTACCATTCACGGCGGTTTTCCCGGATTTTAAGCGGTACGAGTTTGGCAGAAAACCATGAAAATCATTACTGTTTTGTGATTATCACTTGTGAATCGTTCAATTTGCCAACACCGCTAACATTTTGTGACGACGTGACTATTTCAAACATCGTGTTCAAATTGCGTACAAAGATTAAGTATGCGGGGATCAAAATGCGATCGAAAATTGAAAAAAAGCGTTTCGGCGACAATTTTGGCACCAAAAACGCGTGAACTTGTGATCAGGTTTCCACTTTTTTTGCGGGTCGAAACGAGACACGCAAATGCGGTGTCTACTACTTTTCGCTGCGTTTTTCGTTGTCTTCGAGGCCGGTGAGCTTATTATCCGTCATGAACCCGTCTCAAATTATCACTTTTTCAGTTCCACTATCACCTCGCGAACAACTCGTCCAAACCTTCTTTGACACGAACAAACAAGCGATCAAGAGCTCGAAAAATGACCGTAATCCTTCAATTTATACCCACCGTACTCATTTTTCCATTTTGTTTTCAGCCACTCTTTCAAAAGCCCTTGCTGCGTCGGTCAACTTGAGCCTCACGACGATAGCTCCAGCGTCTGCGCTAGCCGATGACACTGCCGAAAGTGTTGTGCTGATGGGTACCGTAGTACAAAAAAGGCCCCAAAAAATTGAGGAGAAAGTTTAAAAGGGTTCAGATTCGACGACAACTTGCGATTCGGGTTGGACAAAGTCGAGTGTGAACGGACTGTGCTATATGGTACTTTTATGCGTTTCCTGATACAGAAAGTGTGCTCAGGAAGTGTGTGTTCAGGTCGGAAGTACGGATGGGACGACGTGGTACGACGCAGAAGACTGGTGCTTCAACCAGAGGGACGGATCGCATCTGACATCGGTTCACAGTCAGGCGGAAGCCAAGTGGATTGCAGGTACTTTCAGTTTCTATTTCTAAACACTCGACCTTTCTCAGCCACCTACGCCACAAAAGGACTCTTTCCTTGGATGGACAATTGGGTGGGACTGCGACGAAAAGTATGTTGAACTTGTTTGACGTCACATAACATCTATTCTGATTCCAGTGCGACAACTCCACTTACATCTGGACCGACGGTACTCCCGTCGACTTCCTTTGGTGGCAAACCGGCTATCCGGGATCGGACAACCCTGAACAGAGCTGTGTGACCATTTGGGAGACGACTTTGCTCAAATTGAACCCCTCCTACGTGCCCGGACAGTTTGACGACATTTGGGATTGTGGCAGCGATTTGGCAACACCCACGTGTCGATACGATCCGGCGTCTAGTACGTTTGTTGAGCGGTGTCTAGCAAAACGTTTGATTTTTGTTCAGCTGCTCCTCATGTCAAGTACGATACGAGTTATACTTGTTCTCAAACTTCAACCGCTGAGACTACCACAACTTCAACAACTACAACAACTACTACAACTCCTACAACTACTACAACTCCTACAACTACTACAACTCCTACAACTCCAGCAACTACAACAACTCCAACAACTACTACAACTCCTGCAACTACTACAACTCCAGCAACTACTACAACTACAACTACTACAACTCCTACAACTACTACAACTCCAACAACTACTACAACTCCAACAACTACTACAACTCCTACAACTCCAACAACTGCTACAACTCCTACAACAACTACAACTCCTACAACAACTACAACTCCAACAACTTCTACTACAACTCCTGCAACTCCTGCAACTCCAACAACTCCAACAACTCCAACAACTACAACAACAACAAAACCCACGTCGGTCTCATCGTCACCATCAGTTAGTTGCACTTCACAGTGTGATCCGTTGTGGGTCTCCTACAATGGAGGGTGTTATGGCGTGAGTTCTCTTCAAACCAATTGACAATATTTCAAAAAATGTTTGCAGTTGGTGAAAGGAGCATCGAATTGGTATACTGCTGTGAACACGTGTCAAAGTTTCGCAGCGACCATTGCCACTATTTCTAGTACGGAAATGAACGAGGCGATGAGATGTGAGTGAGGTTTTCAAAGTGTTGAACAGAAAATCGATTTCAGTGGCGTTCAGCACCAACACCGACACGACGATCGACAATAACGCGTGGATCGGCGTGTCCGCCTACTCGAATTGGGCGACCGGCAAACCGAATCAAGCTCAGGGCACCAACTACACGTATTGCAATGTGGTACCTGACCTCCTCCTCCTATTCAACTCTCTTTTTCTCGTTTGCAGATGACGCTGTCAGTTGTGGATAGTGGTGCCGATTGGGGATTCGAGCGAGGCGTTTGGATCGACTATCCATGTACAATGCCTCAAGAATATGTGCTTTGCGAACAGAATTGAAGAAGACGAGCACAAAATTGTTCCATTTTTTCGAGTGCAACACGCACAGTGTGCCCATTCTAGTGTTATCAGTCATAAAAAGTCATAATCGTCTTATCATTGCGCTTTGTTAGACACTTCGATTCATTCTTAAGGCGCGTACTCGTTTTTCTATGAACAACCATGCACTACTCAATTATTCTCCTCCTATTCTTCAGTATACGGCTCGCCGAGCCCTATAAAATTCTAGTGTACACGAATTTGTTCGGTCACAGTCATGTCAAGATGTTAGGAGCGGTTTCGGACACGCTCACGGATGCAGGACACGATTTGGTTAGTCGGAAATTCCGCAAAGCCTTCTAAAAACGTCGATTCTAGACAGTTCTGATGCCGGCTGTCGACATCAAACAGTACAACAAGACGGCGATGAAATCGACGAAGAAGATCATAAAAGTCGAGCCGGGACAGGAAACGACAAAGACGTTGGAGACGATGCAAGAGTTCATGACACAACTCTGGACCGTCGACACTTCCAATCCGCTTTTCATGGCTTTTGTAATGGTTTCGATGAATTTGCGCACGTAAACCGGGCTGTAAATGTTCAGCACGCGCCCGCAATGTCCGCCATATTCGCGACGCAGTGCAGAAAAGTGATGGAAGATGGGCAGTTGTTGGACACGTTGAAAGCCGAGAACTTTGACCTCGCCATCACGGAACCCTTCGACACTTGTGCCTATGGTGGGTCTCTGTTTCACCCCCCTCTCACGGAACCCCAGCAATTCACGTGCGCTAAACAAGGCGCCTAACGCGTAATTTCGGAGCGTCGTTGTAGAGTTTCTCATTCCAATTTTCCCGTTTTTTTGCATTATCCCCATCTTTTCAGAACCAATCAGTGTCAAAACTTATGAGAATGATTGGAAATGAATAAAAAATGAAATTTTAACTGCTTCGTCATCAATTTCGAAACGTTTTATGTGAAAATTACAGAATTTTTTCCTTTTGGAATCGAAAATTTGCCTCAATTATCTCAATTCTGTATATTTTTCGACGGTTGAGCGCTTAAAAGATGCGCAATAAACTCCTTGTTTGACTGGACGGTTCGAATGACAGTGTTCGAACTCGATTCGGCAAATGTTCGTTAAAACTCCGTTTTTTTTCAGTAGTTTTCGACAAAATCCCTCAATTTGGTCAATTCTGAACGAATCTGCTCCGTTTCGCGCTTAAATCGATTCTTTTAACTCGCAAAGAACAAAATTTGAGTGTTGATTAAGAGAAAAACGAACGAATTCTGGTTTTCAATTGAAAAAAGAGACTCCGAGTCGACGGTGGATGCAAGCGCGCCCCATTGACAACTCGCGTGCGCATTGGAATGCTGGGGTTCCGTGACGCCTCTAAATCGACGCGCTAAAAAACGATTGCAGCGCTGTTCGAGGCGATTTCGGTGCGAGCCCACGTGGCAGTGCTCTCATGCTCCCGTCTCGATCACGTATCCGCAGCGATCGGACAGCCGATCGCGGCGAGTTACGTGCCCGGCACACAATCGAGCTACGGAGAGCGGATGACGACGTGGCAGCGATTCATGAACTCACTTCAGTTCATCATGGGCAACCATCTGTTCGCCTACATTGGCGACAAGAACTATGAGGCCGTCAAGGATATTGTGCACATCAAACGGAGTTGGCGGGTGAGCAGTGTTGTTTTTCGAGCTGTTTACACATCGAAAATATTATTTTTTTTTGCCGCGTCGAAAGTCTCCGAAAACCCGCAAATCTCGCGGATTTTGCAGTCCAAAGTCGGCAGAAATTTGCGGGAAATCCGGGGTGCGCACAGCTGAACGAGTGTTACCGTACACCATAAAACTACGGTATTTTTTGAAAATTTACCCAAGAAATTTGAAAATTTTCAAATATTCTCGAGAAATTTAAATTTTTCCAAAAAATACCGTTGAAAATTTACCCAAGAAATTTGAAAAATTTCAAATATTCTCGAAAAATTTAAATTTTTTCAAAAAATACCGTTGAAAATTTACCCAAGAAATTTGAAAAATTTCAAATATTCTCGAGAAATTTAAATTTTTTCAAAAAATACCGTAGTTTTATGGTGTACGGTAACACTCGTTCAGCTGTGCGCACCCCGGACTGCAAAATCCGCGAGATTTGCGGGTTTTCCGAGACTTTGGACGCGGCATTTAGGAAGTCCTTCCGGAAGCCTCGTACATCTTCACCAACCACATCCCTCTCATGGACTTCCCGGCGCCAACTTTCGACAAAATCGTTCCGATCGGTGGAATTTCTGTGCAAACTCAACGAAAAGCGCTTCAACTCCCAGCGAAATGGGATCGAATTTTGGCGCTTCGTAAGAGAAACGTGCTCATCTCGTTCGGTTCAAACGCCAAATCCGTTGACATGCCGGAGGAGTTCAAGTGAGCCAAAAGCCAAGATTCCCGAGCACCGTATCTTTCAGACAAAACATACTAAACGTTGCGGAAAGTATGCCGGACGTCACGTTCATTTGGAAGTACGAAAATGAGAAGGAAACATTGGCGGATCACGTGGACAACCTGTTTTTGGGCGAATGGCTTCCGCAGAACGAGTTGCTCGGTGAGTGTTTTGTGTACGTGTTGTTTTTCGATCGCAATACGCACGGTCTCCCACGGCGCGAATGATTTCAATGGGGCGCACTTGCAACAGGCGGGCTGTGTCGATTTACGCGGCGGCCGATTAATTAATTTTCAACGGGAGTTCGCATTCTTTCCATGTTTTCTGTACAATACACCTATTTTTTTGTACGCCTGGAACCTGGATTCGAATAATTAGAGCACTAGCGTTTTGGCAACAGAAATCTCGCATATCGTTGAGAATTAGCCGAGTTATTTCGATTTGAAGGTTTTGGCCTGGATTTTGATGTTTTTCGAATAGTTTTCGAAAACTGCTCAAGAAAACTAACCGCCGGAACCTGAATTTTGTGAAGAAAGATTCAGCGAACATTTTTATCGTTCGTTGCGCTCATGAAATGCAAAATGAGCTGAAATATAAAGGTTTGAAGTTTTGACGAAATGCGAAAAAAACGCTGAAAAATAACGGTTTCCAATCGGTAAAATATTGTTTTCTAGACGTTTTTCAAGTCAAAAAGAAAGAAATAATGGTCGTAAACTCGAATTGAACTCCATTCTTAGACCTGCAAATTTTCAAAAGTTACAACGACACTCCGCAATTTACGAGCGCACTGTGTTTAGCATTAGCGCCCCCTGGGAGACCGTGCAATGCTCTTCATTTACAGGCGATCCTCGGCTGACCGTATTCCTAACTCACGGCGGATTGGCCAGTGTCACCGAGTTGGCGTTGATGGGAAAACCGGCGGTTATGGTGAGTTGCCTGACGAATGATTTGCGATTTTTCAATATCCCAAACAGGTTCCCTTGTTCGCCGACCAGACTAGAAACGCGGAAATGCTCAAAAGACACGGCGGAGCGGCGGTCCTTCATAAATCCGACCTGGCCAGTGCGGAGACGGTTAGACGTACACTGAAAGAAGTGATGGAGAACGAGAAGTGAGCAATTTGGCTGAATATTTGATTTAGGAGAATATTTGAACGAATTTTTCAGGTATCAGAGGAATGCGGAGCGGTTTGCCGAAATGCTGAACAACCAGCCGACGAATCCGAAGGAGACTCTCGTCAAATACGTGGAATTCGCGGCCAGATTCGGAAAACTGCCGTCGCTCGATCCGTACGGCCGTCATCAGACCTACATCGAATACTTTTTCCTCGACATTATCGCCATTTCGCTTTTCGTTGTGCTCACTGCCGTTTATGCGTCTTTCCGTCTTGTTCGTTGTGCTTTCCGATCTGTTTTCAGTGTGAGAAAGGTGAAAAATGAGTGATTGTAAAGTGGAAGGATTATAATAAATGTGTGAACATCTCTTAAAAGTTACGTAACTTCGGTATTCAGAAAGAACCCCTGTATTTCCATAAAACCCTTGTACTTTCATGGAAAGTACTGTGCAAGCAAGCACATTATTAAGGCGACAATCTCTAGTATTGTCCGTTTCCCGAATCGCTCTGGCCGCTGTCTAGACTCGAGGCGTTTTGTCCGATCGGCCAGGAGACGGATCTGATTGTTAAGCGCGTTGGCCGACTATTGAATGTTGTTCCAAACGCGTCGTGTGTACTAACTACATAGTGTTCCCTCCCCACTTCTCTGCGTCAATTCCGTCTTTCTCTCTCGCGCGGGACCTTCTATTGTCTCTTCATTCATTTGTTGTACTCCGAATGCCCTACCGGCGCGTTCTTATACGTTTGCTATTGTGTTAGACCCTCCTCAACCTGATTATTATCGATCATAATAACTTCGAGTTCGGCTCAAGCACGCACAACTCGGTCCGTTCCGCGCGAACGCATTCAATCGATTCGGCATCTGCGTTCGTGCCATCTGCCCCCCCGTCTGCCGCCCGTGGGGGAACACCAAACACCAACTGTTCCCTGCGGGCGGAGGGACCACACAAATGACCTTATGGCCCACATCCTACCCTTTGGCCTTCTCCCCCTCAAACCAATCTTATCGTGTGGGCGAACACACACACGCACACACACATACAACTCTTCGCGTTCATTCTATGATAGATTAGATAGTGTCTGATTTTTGATATTGTTCATTATTATTGTTATTGTCCGCATCTTGTAGACTCTCATTTCCACACGACGTTGTGGCCGTGGCCTAGAAAGCTCTGGTGTGATCTCAAACTCCGTTAGTTCAGAGTTGAGCCGAAGAACTCAACGGAAGAACACGGAAGAATTTTTATCTTTTTTAGAAAATTTTTTCATGAAATTTGATCAACTGACGAAATGTATAGCAAAGTGAACTGTGCTCATAGAAAAATACTTGTAAATTTACGTTTTCATACAAAAAAGTTATTCGAGTTGTTCCGTGAAAAAGGGGGTGAACGAATAACAACTCGAATAACTTTTTTGTATGAAAAAATAAATTTACAATTATTTTTCTACGAGCAGAATTCATTTTGCTGTACATTTCGTCAGTTGATCACATTTCATGAAAAAATTTTCTAAAAAAGATAAAAATTCTTCCGTGTACCGCGCGCGCAGTCAACGTTGTGGCCGTGGCCCATTGCAGTTTGAGATCACACCAGAGCTTTCTAGGCCACGGCCACAACGTTGACTGCGCGCGCGGTACACGGAAGAATTTTTATCTTTTTTAGAAAATTTTTTCATGAAATTTGATCAACTGACAAAATGTATAGCAAAGTGAACTGTGCTCATAGAAAAATAATTGTAAATTTAACTTTTCATACAAAAAAGTTATTCGAGTTGTTCCGTGAAAAATGGGGTGAACGAAAAACAACTCGAATAACTTTTTTGTATGAAAAGCTAAATTTACAATTATTTTTCTATGAGCACAGTTCAATTTGCTCTACATTTCGTCAGTTGATCACATTTCATGAAAAAATTTTCTAAAAAAGATAAAAATTCTTCCGTGAGTTCTTCCGCTCAACTCTGCGCCGCGGTTCCGTTTATAAACAGAGTTATAGGCCCCCCTTCAAACATGAACAACTCGGCATTTCGAACGTTTGAAGCACTACCCGCAATGCCGTTAGGTATCATTTTAAACCATCTGAACCCGATTCAAGTGTAAGTGCGCCACTATTCCGACAATTTCGCGCCGACTTTTGCTTTTTTCTAGAATCGCTGGCGCACTTTTATCGAAAAAGTGTGAGCCTGAATCGGTGCTGAGTCTGAATAGACGAAACTTGTCGCCGAAAATCATTCTGGACGCTGGACGAATCACCTACGAGAATGAGTTGGCGTTGGTGTATGTTCAGTTCAAGGACGAGAGGGATCCGAAGAACTTTGCGCTCTCATTGCAACTCCCGAACGCGGCGTTTCCGGATTTGGAGCAGAGCTATGGTTTGAGCGAGAACTATTATCATGGGTAGGCGGAAATACTGTATGCCGCGTCCAAAGTCCCGGAAAACGCGCAAATCTCGCGGATTTTGCAGTCCAAAGTCGGCAGAAATTTGCGGGAAATCCGGGGTGCGCACAGCTGAACGAGTGTTACCGTACACCATAAAACTACGGTATTTTTTGAAAATTTACCCAAGAAATTTGAAAAAAATTTCCAATATTCTCGAGAAATTTAAATTTTTTTCAAAAAAATACCGTTGAAAAATTCACCCAAAAAAATTTGAAAAATTTTCAAATATTCTCGAGACATTTAAATTTTTTCAAAAAATACCGTTGAAAATTTACCCAAGAAATTTGAAAAATTTCAAATATTCTCGAGAAATTTAAATTTTTTCAAAAAATACCGTTGAAAATTTACCCAAGAAATTTGGAAAAATTGCAAATATTCTCGATAAATTTAAATTTTTTCAAAAAATACCGTTGAAAATTTACCCAAGAAATTTGAAATATTTCAAATATTCTCGAGAAATTTAAATTTTTTCAAAAAATACCGTAGTTTTATGGTGTACGGTAACACTCGTTCAGCTGTGCGCACCCCGGATTTCCCGCAAATTTCTGCCGACTTTGGACTGCAAAGTCCGCGAGATTTGCGGCGTTTCCGAGACTTTGGACGCGGCAGTATAAAGTTAGTTACTCTTTTATGTGTTTCAGAACTCGATCGATCATCTGCAAGTCGAACTCAATGGAGACGTTGGGAAAACAATTCGAGCATTTTCTGAAGCTCATCTCCGACTCATTCCCCTCGTTCCAACTGAAGACGGTCACGTTTGAGTGGAGTAGAATGCAACGGTTCCTGCCGAACTTGAGAAGCGCGCTCGAAAAGTATGATGTCAAAAGTGTGGAAATCACGTACGAAGAGCACTCTCTTGACGGAAACCAACTCTTGGCGTTGCTGTCGAGTGGAAAATCGATCGACGGTGTGCAGTTCCATCCGGTTCCGATCATGGACAACCGCAAAACGGCGTGGTTGACCGAGAGACAGTTCATCGCGCTCAACTTTCGGAGCATCGAATTCTTGTTTCCGACGTTCAACATCATTCCCTACTTCAAGGCGTTCTTGCGAAACTGGATGGCCGGGCGGAGCCGGGGAGTCGAACAACTTGAGCTTCACTTCAACCCATTTCAAAACGTGCGTCCGAACATGAATGACATTGTGCACGGACTCGGCGCAGTCGCCTGGAACCAAGCACTAAGGGACAAAAAGTACATGTAAGTGCGATTGCCCAAACGCGTACATATCAGAGATGTTGGGAATTCCGTGTTCCGTGTTCCGCGTTTTTTTTCAATATTTTTCCCGTGTTCCGTGTTCCGTAAAAATTCCGTGTTCCGTGTTCCGTAAAAATTTTTCCGTTTTCCGTGTTCCGTGTTCCGTAAAAAAATTTTTTCCGTTTTTCCGTGTTCCGTGTTCCGTAAAAATTTTTCCGTTTTCCGTGTTCCGTGTTCCGTAAAAAAAATTTTCCGTTTTCCGTGTTCCGTGTTCCGTAAAAAAAAAATTTTCCGTTTTCCGTGTTCCGTGTTCCGTAAAAAAAAAATTTTCCGTTTTCCGTGTTCCGTGTTCCGTAAAAAAAAATTTTCCGTTTTCCGTGTTCCGTGTTCCGTAGAGTAAAATTTTTATTCCCAACATCTCTGGTACATATTTGACTCATATTTCAGGAAGGAACGCTATCCACCGTACCACCTCACGTTCATCGACTTGTCCCGGGGACGCGACCTGATCCGAGCCGACGGGATCGTCGGAACCGTCCACACTTACGAGTACGAAGGCTCGACCGTACTCGCATTCTACGTGTGGACCGAGCTGTTTCCGATGCGCACTCGAACGGCGCCGCTGAAAGCGCGGCGTGACGAGGCGAAACGCTACCTGGCGGAGGTGGATCAGCGGATCGCGCACGAGGTGGCAGCGGCGCGGGGACGCAGCTACGAGCAGTTCTGTCCCGTCGGCCAGAAGATCATTGACGAGTCGGAAATTCGGAATCGCATCGAGTTTACGCTTAACGCTTACGAATCGTGACCAGTTTTTGTTTCATCTTTTTGTATGGTAATAAATGTTTGATTATGTCTATCATTTTGCACGTGAACTGGCCCATTTTTAATCCAACAAACCACCAAAAAACACCCCGGGAAAAAAACGGAGATTGAAAGTCTGGAACAGACACTCTTATCGGCGAACACTTCATTCTCAGTTTTATTCTGCGATCTTGTGTATTCGGTGAGTTGCGCCTTTTTTTTGCTCGTCTCCAAGTTGTTTTTTTTCGTCTCATTTCCAGAAAGAAACATGGCGGAGAACAGTGACACATTGCTACACCTCGCCCGTCTGGGATACAATGTGCTGACGCCGATCGTGCTTGCCGGATACGCCGTCGCGCAGTGCGGTGGAAAGGTTTCACAAACGTTCGCGCAACCGTTCTCGTCATTTTTGTTTTCGGGTTGCAGAAGAATAAAGCTGGCGAGGCGGGCAGTGGGCCTGGCGGCGCCGATGGAGCCGACGAGTCGCCGAAGCCCGATGAGAAGAAGGATGGGGAGAAGTCGGCGGCGGCTCCGCCTGCTCCGAAACCCGATGCTCACAAAGCTCCGGCCGACAAGGACGCGGTGGCCGGCACGCACGACCCCAACTACCAGACTCTGGCCGGTGTCGACGCCAATGTGTTCGCACAGAAGGACGGTGGAGCAAAGCCGGCTGGCGGCGGAGGAGCTCCTGCTGCTGCTGCTGCTGCCGGTGCTCCCAAGGCCGGCGGACCCGGAATGGCCGGCACTCACGACCCGAACTACCAAACGTTGGCCGGAATCGGAAACGACTGCTTCGAAAAGAAGGAGGGCGGCGCGAAGCCGGCTGCCGGAGGTGCGGCTCCGGCGGCCGGTGCTCCAAAGGCCGGAGGACCTGGAATGGCGGCGACGCACGATCCGAACTACCAGACTCTGGCGGGCATCGGAAACGACTGCTTCCAGAAGAAGTGAGACGAAAAGCAGACGAGATGAGAGCAAAAAAATTTCTGAAGATACGATTGGTTTGATGAATGTGAATTGATTGAATGAATGGATGAATTTTTATGCTGCCTCGAAAAATAGGCCTTTCTTGTGATTTGTTTTTACCGTCTTTTTAGTTTTATTACGCATGTAAATAACAAGAGCATTAGAATGGCCGAATCCTTTTTCGCCGTCCGGGTTGCGCGGATTCTGGACGACAAAGGCTTCCTTACTGAACTCGGTTGTCTTGAGCAACCTGAACCTCATCCCCCGGCCGTGCGCTATCGGTTCCAAAGGGCTCCTCTGCGATCTACTGTGGTCAGACCCGACTGATCAGGCGCCCGCTGGGTCCGACAAGGACGACCAAGGATACCTCCCGTCGGGAAGGGGCGCAGGACACATGTCAGAAGCCCGGCCAACACTAACCACTCGTTCCGAACTATTTTCTGCTAATTTTAGACTAATAAATCTCTTTTTGCCTTCTGACTTCTTGACTATCTAACTAGCAATGAATGAGTTCTCTGAAAAACGTCTTGTTGGCTCTCAAAACCTGGTTGTGATGCAAGTTTTCCCGAGAGAATGCTTTCATTTTTTTTTCGTTCTTTTGAATACTGTTTCGAAGAATCGATATCGAGGTTCTAACGAATTTTGCACGTTTTTTGAGCTGAAGTATAGATTTTTGAAACTGGCATCAACACGACGTTATCTATCTGATAACCTTCCGAGCCTTATTCAGGGCTCTCTCAGGCCTTACCAGGCAAGAAGCCGTAAATTCTCAGTTTTTCATCGGAAATATGCCCTTTTCCATTGAAATTTTCTCAAAATATCATTTAAAATGTAGATGCATTTTCATTGATTTCCGATGAAATCTCAAATTTTAAAACTGATTTTCATTACAGATGCATTTTTCCGCGTAAAATCACTTCTTCCGCAAAGTCTCCGGATTCCACTGAAGAGTTTGTTGCTCAAGACGAACGAGGTGGTTCGGCCACGGATTCTGAAGCGTCGTCTGAAAATTCGGAGCCAAAAATGCAGTTTTTGAAACTGCGATCAACAGGCCTATCGTTATCTATCTGATAACGTGTGCCAGAATGATGAAATGAAATCCAACTCGATGCCGCCCGTCCATCGACGAAAAACAAGTTCAAAATGGTGAAAACACTTCCAAATTGTGCTCTCCTGTTTCTGCTCCTCGTCATAGGTCGGTTTTAATCGCAACGTTTTGATACAACAAGTCTTTTGTCAATAGGACTGACTCAATGTGAACAGAGGGACGAGGAAGAAGTGGAGAAAAAGAGCCAGACGGCGGACATCGTCTCGAACATTGCCTACTTCCACATGCTCGGCTGCTATGCGAGTGCCGGACACAAGAATCCGCTGAACAGTTTGTTGCGATTGGTAAAAGACCGTTTCCAACTGGCCGGCTCCCACTTGGGCATGCTTTCAGAGCCTCGACGAGTCGCTCTACCCGTACGCCAAGTACCGTGCGGCCGCGTGTCTCTCCGACCGCCGTCTCTCGGTCCGCCACAATATCACCGAGGTGTTTCTGGTCAGTGACATCGAGAAGAGCCAGCTGAACGCAAAAGCTCGCGAGCGAATGCGCACCGACTCGGACGCCTTTCTCGAGGTCAATGAGCAGGTAATGAGCAGTCGCTGTACGACTCGAGAAACAAGGCGAGACTCATTGCAGGCGAGACTCATGCACGCCGCCTTTTACACCGATCAGTTCGGATTGGTGTTCGACAACGAGACGATGACGGAGAAGGCGGTTGTGGGACAGGCTCTCGACGGCACGTTCCGCTTCGGATGCGATATGAGTGTGTGCAAGGAGGACGGCAAGCGCAAGGCCATCACTGTCTGCCACTTTGTCAGGGGGTATGTCATCGCGAATCGAACGGACCACCACATCATGATCACTCAGAGTCCCAACTCCTCGCAGAACCATCACTAAAGCTGAAGCCGAGCGGCGTACCAAAGCGGAAAACACGTATTCCTCTTCTTTCTCTCTCTTCTCTCGACCCCTTTCTGTGCTACTTTTCTTGGCGTCTTTCATTTGAAAAAATAAAGTTTCTCTCTGCCTTGATAAAGTCTTGACTGCATATCAGAGTTGAGCGGAAATGGAATTTTGAAATCCGGAAGACGGCAGACGGCAGACGGAAGAAAATTTTTTTTTACGGAACACGGAAAACGGAAGACGGAAGACGGAACAAAAAAATCCACGGAAGACGGAAGACGGAAGACGGCAGACGGAATTCCGCTCAACTCTGCTGCATATATTCTCATTCCTAGCTCCAATCAAAAAATGTAGTTCGGTCTCGCCGAAACTTCTTCCGCTTCTCCTCTTTTAATCCGACAATAATTCCAAATAAGCGGATTGAGAAACCGACACTTAAATCATTCGTACTTCTTCCGTCCCTCACCCCTACCCTCAATTCCTGTGACACACTGTGATACTCGACAAAACTAGCTTGAGAACTAGGAAAATTCAGCAAAAAAAAAATTAGCACTGAAAAATCACTAGTCATCCGATCAATTTCAGATGCAGAATGCGTGCCCGGCGTGCCAAACACCTTTCTGTTCGGCTATTCGAATGATTTCGACGAGAAGACGGTGTTGGACACCAAGAATCTGCTATTGTCGAGAATTGAAAAGTGGCATCCGCATTTTATAAAGTTCGCGAACATTCGATTCGATTTGGAGAGCCCCGAGCAAATTTCGTATCATGATGATCTTTTGTGCGTGCGCTCTCTTTGAAACGTTCCCGGAAGTTTCGCCTTGCAGAAGTTTCAACCAATCGATCCTCTCTCACCTTCCGGATCCGTTTCTCGGGCTGAGAACGCAAAATGCTTCAACGGATGTGATCAATGTGTTTTCAGTTTGTTTTTTCTGTAGAAAGGGGCGTGGCCTAATCTGAGACGCGTTTTCTGAAAATTGCCGCAATTCCAGCACACTTTTCCGATATTTTTGTGTGTTTGATATCGACGAAAGAAAAAGAGAAAAAAACATTGAAATTTTCGTGAAAACGCCGCGTTTGCGACGTTTTTGCCATATTTCGCAATACGCTCTCCGCGGCCAATCGCCGCCGCAATTTCGGAATTTTCATACCGGCCGATGTGGATAGTTTTGAGACGAAGTGAGTGTCGGAAGTGATTAAGCACTGGTAATACAAGCATTTTAAACGTTCAAACGGCAAAAAGTGTCGGCGAATGACTGAAATTCGCGCATTTTCAGCACAAAACTTGAAAATCGATTCAATCGATTCATTTCTGAATGAAACGTGCTCGTTTTAAGCTCAAAAAGTGCGCGATGATTAATCTTTAAAAAGTTATGCATATACATCGTCGAAATCGTACAAAATTCGGGTAATTTTTGACGAAAAACATGAAAAATGGCGTTAAATTTCGAATTTCGCGCCAAAATGGTGATAAACCGTGCACGCTAGGCGCCACGCCCCTTTCTACGTTTTTGGTCGCCGTGTGATATCGATTGATCTGTCTCACAATCAGAATTTCCTCGCCAACACTGAAGCGCCACTATGCGGATCTGTGCTCTACGTTCTTCTGAAGCGTGACGCTCTTTCATACAATCTCAATTTGATCGGAGCACTTCAAAAACATCACATCTTTATTTTTTCAATTGTTAGTACTCATTTGGAGAATGATTATGCTTCGGGTGCTATTTGGGATGTGACCGAAAAGACGAACGGATTGTACGTGGTGGCGGAAGACGCGGCGATTGTGAATGTGAGTTCCAAAATCTTTAATGATATATTTTTATACTTTGGTTGGTCTAGGCGACATACTGGAATGCCCTAACTTTCAACTATGAGCATCCGATTTACGCGTACCAAGATACTGTTGTCGGAAGTGGAATTTCGGAACTCCTTCCTCTCGATATGCCCATTTTTGGTTCTAAAACTATCAACACTAATTGTGCCATCTCTTTTGTGTCATCAAGTTCGTCCGTACTCCCAAAAAAAAATAGACTAATATTGTAAAACTTTAAGCCGACAGACGTGTCGACGACTTCAACTCTCTGGTTATCAGTGTTCAGGACCGGGCGAGCGGCACCAATTCGACCGTCCGTTTGACGCACACCAATGTAATACCTCTGACAATTCGATATTAATCTAATTAGAAAGTTACTGATCTAAACGCGACCTAATTTTAGATTCGACTGTTTTTTCTTGGCGCAATCGAGATTTGAGCCAGCAGACGGTTGGCGTCAAACTTGATTTGAGCACTTATTAATCTAGCTAGAAGATTTATTAATCTAGCTAGACAATTTATCAATCTTATTAGGCCGCCGTTACATTAATAACGAAATGCCAGAGGGTTCAAGAAGCGGAAATCCGTTTTTATAGGAACACGAGTCAAGCCGCACTTTTGTGTTGTACCCGATGAGCGCCGCCACGCACACCGTCACCTTGATCTATGATTTTCCGACGGACGACAATATGCGTGTTCAGTTACGCATCAGAGTTGAGCGGAAGTGGAATTTTGAAATACGGAAGGCGGCAGACGGCAGACGGAAGAAAATTTTTCTTACGGAACACGGAAAACGGAAAACGGAAGAAAATTTTTCTCACGGAAGATGGCAGACGGAAGACGGAAGAAAACTTTTTTCCCGGAAGACGGCAGACGGAATACGGAACAAAAAAATCGTCAATTCAGAGCCTTTTTTTTCCGGTTTTTTTGAAAAAAATAACTAATGCAACAAAAACTTTTTGGATCTGGGTACTGCCCGTGGAAATTCGCGTTCTTCGGGACTAGTAAATGGCTCTTGAAAAGCTATTACTCTTTTACGGTAAGAAAAAAAAATCCCGGAAGACGGCAGACGGCAGACGGAAGAAACATTCTTTTACGGAAGACGGCAGACGGAAGACGGAAGAAAACTTTTCTCACGGAAGATGGCAGACGGAAGACGGAACAAAAAAAACCACGGAAGACGGAAGACGGAAGACGGCAGACGGAATTCCGCTCAACACTGTTACGCATGTGGACTTATCAGTGAGTTTTCTGTCGCGCGATGGAAACGCGCTCCGTCGGACTCATCTCCAATTGAAATTTTCTGTTTTTTCGTTGATATTCCATCAAAACTGTTGTTTTCGCCGCTTGTCTTGTTTTCTAATCGTACAGAACACATTTTTTTCATATCGTTTCATCGAAAAACTAGCGATAAATAGCCGATTTTGAGAACTATCAATTTTTGAGTCCGTGACAAAAGGTCGGAAAACCAAAAAGGTCGGAAGACAAAATGTCGGAAAGCCGAAAGGTCGGAAAAAAGTGACAAAAGATCGGAAAAAAATGCCAAAAAATTGGAAAAAAATGCCAAAAGATCGGAAAAAAATGACAAGAGGTCGGAAAAAAGTGACAAAATGTCTGAAAAAAGTGACAAAAGGTCGGAAAAAATGCCAAAAGGTCGGAAAAATACCTGTTTTCTGACTTTTTGTAATTTTTTTCAGACCTTTTGGCATTTTTTTCCGACATTTTGCTACTTTTTTCCGACCTTTTGGCATTTTTTTCCGATCTTTTCTCATTTTTTTTAGATCGTTTGGCATTTTTTTTCCAACCTTTCGCATTTTTTTCCGACCTTTTGGCTTTCCGACATTTTTGGTTTTCCGACCTTTTGTCACGGACTCCAGTTTTTGCTTGACATTTTCCTCTGAAACTGCACTGTTTTGCGTACAATTTTTTGCAAGATGTGCCAATTTTCTGGAAGAGTGTCCTCTGTATGATTTTCGAACAGGAAAAGTCGAAAAAATGAGCATTTTTGAAGAAATGTCAGCTGAGTGCAGCGGAGGGCGTTTGCTTCGCAGTCGGAAATGATAAAAAGTTTCAGAGTGCCGCCCACTTGGCCGCCGTTCCTCAATTGAATCACTATAGTGAATTTGATGCTTGAATTTCAATAAAGTCTTTGTTTTTTTCTCATCTTTTGTGGCCAACGTGACAATTAATGATAAACTGATAAGCTCCCGTTCTGTCTGGGAAGTATTCTTCGAACTTTTTTTGCGACAAAAATGAAAATGAGATTCCTTGGTTATGGCGTATGGCTCTCGCTCATTTTGTATCTTACCAGTGAGTTTCCGATCGTCCGCCGATCGAAAATGTATTGAAAAGCAGGTGTAAACGCGGGAGGCCTGTTCAATTTCCGATACGAAGCCCTCGAGAACTTCAACGGCGCGCGGAGACTGCTTGGATCGGGTCAGCTGACCACCATGATAAGTGTCATCAATAAAGCTCCGATTGGATCCAAGCTCAAACTGCCGGACATTGGGCCCGCAGCGAATATGTACAAATTGGTAGGCCGAACTGAACAGTGTTTGTGTAGAAATCAATAACCTTTCAGAAATGGAGTCGAAAGTTGGAGCAAGAAGCGTTTTTGTACATGAAAGAGCAGAGTATGATTCCCGAGAAAGGCGTGTTCAAGTCTTTCGAGCACAACGGATACATAGCTTTCACGTGGCCCGGAGAGCTAATGGCGATCGTTGAGAAGCTGTTGGGAGCGATTCCGATCAAACAAGTTGTGGAGGCCCTCAAAGCGGTTATGAACGCGGTACGACTCATTTTGAGTGTCATTCTCAAGACTGCACTTGCATAGTTGTCAAAATCTTGCATTTCAAATAGTGTTTTTGGCGATTTTCCTTTCGATCGGCACGGTCTCCAGAGCTTACAATGGAGGCAAGTGCGCCCCGCCCAATAGAGCGATACATTGGCGCGAAATTCAAATTTTAACAGCAAAATTAGTGTTTTTTGCCAGATTAGCCACGAAAAACCGATAATTTCTTATTTTTCTCTCGATAGACCGATTGTATAGGCTATTACGAACTTTCTTAAGCGCAAGAGCGTTAAATTTGGTCAAGTCGCAAATCACATTTATCCGTTTGAAGGTTTTTGGCTAAAACTGCGTGAATTCCAGTTGCTTTTCGGTAATTTTCGCGGTTCGAGCGCTCAAAATGCTTGTATTTACGTGATTTATCATTCTCAAAACCAATTGTGTCTGAAAACGGTCAAGAAAGCGCAAAATGAGAAGTGCTGTTTTTAGGCGGCGAAGGCGAAAAAGCGAAAAATGCGAAAAATGCGCCAAAACGTCATTAATTCTGAGAATTAGTGTGTTTTCATGTCGAACAATCATTTTTTATCGCCTTTGGCCGAAAAAATCGGAAAAAACCTGCTCAATTCATGAAAACGCCATTTGGCCGAGGCCACGCTCATATTGTCAGCTCTGGAGACTGTGATCGGCCAAAAAATCAATAAAAAAGTGAAAAGGCAGGATCAAAACCGTAAAGTCACAAGTATGTCTCTTCAGCTCAACCAGCTGCTGATGGCTCTGCTCTTGGCGTGGAACTATCCGAAAACGCTTCCGGTCGCTGATGACGTCAACTTGGGCGCCACCGAGGCTCTCTTCGCGCATCGCTTCGAAATCGGCTGCTACGCCGACATTCTCTATTCGACGTGTTTGATGAGCAAGTCAGTTGGCGGACTAGCTTATTTTAAACCATCTTTCGTAATTTTTTTTCGTAGAAGTCGTGCTGATGGATATCTGTACAAGCGGGGAGTTCCGTGCTCCGAGTGTCCGACGCATTGCGAGTTTTTCGAGCATTCCGATGGATTTGTGGAGGAGGGAGACCTTTGTGAGCCGCCCACGCATTCCGAAGTCGAAAAGTCTGGAAAAGCGTTTCACGGATCGCCTATTCTCATTTTCGTGTTTAGTTTGCTTGTGGCAATGAAATAAACTCAATTTTTTCCAATTTTAGTCATAGACGCGGCCGCGGACTAGAAAAATCTGCGGCCACACTTTTCTCCCTTTTTTCCCACACATATTTTTCATCAAAATGCGCGTTTTGTGCTCTTCCCCATCAAACTTTATTTCACCGCTAAAAATACTGAATTTTTAGCTTTTCTGTCAAAAAAATTGACGAAACTCAAAGCTTCACACTTTTCTCTTATAATTTCTCTATAATCGGGGGCCGTTGTATTAAAAAACATGCAATGAACACATAATATGGCCGCCCGACAGCAGTGAGAGATCATTTTCGCAGCGGAGACGCAGACGGCGAGAACAGTTTCCGTGTTTCATTCGCATTTTCGATAAAATCTGAAATCTGAAGTGAATTTTACCATTTTTATTCAAAATCCATTTTCCGGTATTGAAAAATTCTGTCAATACCCTTGGCGGCCTAGAAAACTCCAGTCGCGCGGCCGTGGCCTAGGATTCGCTGCGCACACTTTTCTTCGCGCACACCGAATTTTTATTCACGTTTTTCGGCGATTGTCCGTCTTTCTCGCGAAAATGCGCTGTATTTGTCGTAGAAATTCACAGAAGTCGATAATTCCCAACTGAAAATTTGCAATTTTCCACGATATTATCAATCATTCCAGGCAATTTTTAAACTTTTGCAGCAAAAATGAGTGAAGAACTTGGCAGAGGCCGTAGAAATAAAGGAAATCGACTGCGCGAAATAGTGCAAGCCGAATTGGCGGCGAAAAATTGGAATTCGGACGAAGAAGACGAACAAAGCGAGGATATTGATTTTACGAGAAAAAGTAAATTTTTGAAAATTGTTATGTAGACTTTCTAGAAAAAGCATTTTTTTTTTAAAGTTCGACAAAATTCCACTGGAGCGTACTTGCATACGCTAACATCCGAAAGTGTTTGACTTTCGACCATTGTACAATCTCATATTCACATTGTTCCAGAGTCTCGTCGCTCCAAGCCAACACCGCACAGAATTGGCGGGAAATTCGCGAGAATCGAGCCGAAAATCGAGGAAATCGAGGAAATCGAAGAGCAGAAACCGACGGCGCTGCTGAACAATGACGAGCCGCTCTCGACGATTCTCAAAAACCCGCCGGTCAGCGAACATTTCACAAAAGAGGAGAGCCTCGCGGTCGTCCGATTCGTTTTGGACGAAATCCGCAGCAAGACGGAGGGACGCGAGGGACGCGTGGCAAAACGAAGGGCGCAGCCGAAATCGATGCAGTTTTGGGCCCGGTTTGCACGCCAATACGAACACGCCCGACGCAAACCCGTCGCCTATTCCGAACAGTTCGTTGTTTACCTTTTTTGCTCGAAGAATTTTAGACCGTTATATCGAATTTCCAGTTTCGGTCGCTGCCTGAAATACCTCGACAAGACGCCGTTTCTGACGCTGGAGGAGAAAGTGGACCTGTATTACTCGCTGGACGTTCCGGTGCACAAATCGCTGCGAACCGCCTTCGTCGACCTTTTCGAAGTGAAATACAACGAAGAGTGGGTGATCACCGGCAGCACGGTGCTCGACCACTGGGACTACGTGCATCCGGACAGCGATCGAGAGGACCACTCCGTTTCTCCGATGCCTTCCGTCTTTTTGCGCGGCGGTAGTTCGAAATCAAAGACCGGAGAGTTCAGGTATCGATTTTCGCGAGTAGTGAACGTCTCAATTTTAGAATTCCCGTAAACTATCAGTAGAATGCCGCCAACCACATTTTTCCCAATTCCAGAGGCCTAAGACGATTCACGGAAAAAGAGGACGGAGTAATGTGGCAGTTCGTGTTGGATTGTGTGAATCGCAAAGCGGCGCACCTCTTCAAAAGCTACCATTCGTGGCGTGGATTCCGAAAAGCGCATCTGGATATCAAAGAGATTCCCGATCGTACCTCGGACGTTTTTAGGACTAGGTCCGTTGAAAAGTTTTCAGAAAACAACAAAAAACGTTTGTTTTTAAGATTCGAGAAAATACTGATTCCAAATCTGCATCGAATGCCGTTCGATCCGGAGACCAAAGCCGCCATTTATCAGGATTTAGGTCTTCAGGTTCCAGAAGAGTTCCGCGCGACGTTTGTGTTCTTTTCATTGTGTTCTTTACTGAAACTTTTTCAGACTGACACAAGAAGCCGGTGTATCATTGTCGGAAGACGGCGCAGTGATCGCAAACCCGAACCGCCCGGATTTCCTTGTTCTCCAGTCGAAACCCATCGAAAGTGCGATCGGATTGACGTCGGCGGCGCGAAATTCCACTCTGAAACAGCCGCATTTCGGCCACACCGACTCGGTTCCGTACACGGACGACGAGAATCAAGCGATTTGGGAGTATTTGCTGGAGAGACATTGCGACGAGCGCGGACGGCCGATCAGATATGTGGGCAAGACGAACGGCTACAAGTTGTGGAAGCACTACGTGAGAGATGTGCAGACCGAGAGGAGTTGGCAGAGCTTGTCGCGGCAGTGAGTGGAAATTGAGGAAAACTTGTAGAGAATTGGCAATTTCTAGCTTTGCGGAGTCCCTCACCAAGAACATCATGTCGACTGACTTTGACATCGTCACCAAACTTCGGCTCTACTTCATTTTCAATGTGCCCGTCGACGCGGAAGCGCTGAAGTGGTTTGTTCTAGGAGCGTAGCCACACAAAAAAAAAGCAAATTTTTTGCGTTTCTCAACGCATGCTTGTTTTTGGCTCAAAATGTGCGAAAAGCCAAGAAAAGGGCTAAAATCAGTTGTTTCCAATCTTTCATCACAAAAAGCCTCTTCAGCTTCGACACGATCTGCTCGATTCTGAGCCGCAATAGCGAGGGATGCATTCGGTACGCGATCGGACTCACTTTTGAGTTTGGCAATAAGAATCTGGCGTCCTGCTCGGCGGTGGGACACACGGCTTCGGAAGATACGGACGAAGAGAAGAATGCGACGGAGCACGGAGAAGTTGTCGTCAAAAACAGTGTCGACCATCCGTACATGTGAGTGAGGGAATGGCATAGGAGTTGGAGAGCGAGAAAAGTTCATGTGAAGTCATGTGAATAGTTTTAAAGATGGAGAAGTGCTAGATTTCTAAGCTAGACAAGTAATCGTCTAGAATTCTCCTAGAAAAAAGTTAGGCCATAGACAGAACAAATAATTTGGATTGCTTTTAGAAGATGGCCGCCGAGCAACAACTGGAAGGCCAATCGATCGGACCGAGGGAAATCGTCGTCGTTGGAGACGAATTCGGACTCGGCGTAAGCTGGTTTATCCCTTTTTCCCACCCAAACACAGATTTTTAGACCGCCTGCCAAGATGGGACGATTCGAGAGATCTAGCGAAGAGCCATCCGACGTTCAGCATTACGATTTCAGCAGGGAAATGAGTCTCGGAGATGTGAAACAAGAGGAGCCAGAAGTGGAGCTCATTCAGCCGAAATTGGAGAAGGGGCAGCCATCCGACAGCCTCGAGGCTCGCATCGCCGAGATTCTGCAGAACAGTTCGAAGGAGGTGGATTCGGGCGAACCGGCGAAGAGGCAGACGAAGCCCAGGGAGTATACGGCACGATCGAGGAAGTACTGGTTCCCGAGACCCGCGAAACAGCCGGAACCGATTGATTCTGGCGATATGTTCAAAATGATTCAGAAAACGTTTGGAGAGGAGCAGAAAAGCGCCTGGGCGACCGAGACTTTGATGGGCGGTTCGAAGCGAATACTCAAAGAGGATTCTGCTCAAAAGTTGCGTCTCGTCAAAAAACCAACAGAATCGTCGAGCTCTCCGGAGCCATCCACGTCCGCCGCGGTCCCAGTTCGATATGTGGTCCCGACGCCGGCGGTGCAGAGACCATTGGATATTGTGTTCGATCAGATGGAGATCCACATAAAAGAGTTTTGCCGCAAACTCAGAGAGGCCAGCCTGACGATGACGGCCGCGCAGAGGGTCCACTATGCGAATCGAGCCACGGTAAGCGAATTTGGTCTTTTTTTTCGACCATTTTCTTGCCCGATACCGTATTTTCCATTCTGGCCGTGTAAAAACCCTTTTTTTTTCAGAGCATGCTCCGAACCTTCCGAATATGCACCCGAGACGTGCTGAACCCGGGCGGCGCTTCGATCGTCCTCGATCTCGACGATTCTCGACCACCGCCATTCATCCGACGAACTTGATCTCTTTTTTTTAAACGCATTTTGTTGTGTTTGTAGGGTTTTGAAATTTTTACTGTTCCCAGGTGTAAAATAGAACGGTTGTGAACCGTGACTTTCCCCTAAACGATAAGAATGCTGATTAGAAAATTGGTGAAAAAATCAGTTTGCAAACAGCAAAAATGAGATGTCTATCGGTGGAAACCGCACTGATTTTGATGCTTTTCGGTTCGTTGTTCACTTTGCTTTCTAGCATTTCACCAAAAATGTTTTCCAGTAGGGCCCGCCCACTTCGAACCGGCCGCCGACTTTTTCAAATTCCGTAAATCGACACTGCACAAGTTCAACGAGGCGCGACGTATTCTCGCGTCGGGCGACATTGCCAAAATTGCGAGGGTTTTCGAAGGGATTCCCGAGTTTCAGGCCAACGTGGCCGTGGATTTGTTGGGTCCCGCCGCCGATATGTATCAATTGGTACTAACTATCTTTCGAGCAACTCTAATCGGCCCGCTGCCAAAATTTGTCGCCAAACAGACACTGAAAAAGTCGAAACTTGCAGAAATGGAGCCGTCAGCTCGAACAAATCGGCTACGAGTACGTGCAAGAGAAGAAAAAGGCGACAAATGTGCTGGAATCGATCGAGTACAAAGAGCACATTGGCTTCTACTGGATGGGCGACATGAAACAAGTGATATCGTCGATTCTCAAGAGCCTTCCGCTGGGCGCACTCGCCGATTCGCTGAATTCGATGATGGAGATACTGGAGACCATTCTGATGGTCATCTGGATCGGAGTGGCGGCGCCGAAAAGCACGCCGCTGCAGAAGGGCGCTCATTTCGGACCGGCCGAAGTACTGTTCGCAGAGCGCTTCGAAATTGGCTGCTTCTCCGAGATTCTGTACTCGGTGTGCTTTTTGAACAAGTACTTTGACAACAATTCATCGTTGTATTGATTGCCTTGTAGAATCCCTCACCGTGACGTGTTCTTCAAAGAAGGCGTCGCGTGTACGAGTTGTGGCAACGGGACGCATTGCGAGTTCTGGGAAGAAGCGGACGGAACGATTGAGGAGGGAGAATTGTGCGTTCCGAAGAAAACAAAGGGAGAAGTGAACGGGAATCGAAGAATCGGATGGATTGTGGGAGTTACGGTTATGTGTGTGACGATGTTTGGTTGAATAAAGTCGTGCTAGACCGAAATGAAAAGAGAAAAATGGGGTTATTCAGGCTGTGAAAAAAATGATTTTTTTCCCCGTTTTTTTCGTTTTCTTACGTCAAAAAACCCAAAAAATGAAGAAAACGGATAACAAACATACGTTGAATAGCCCCATAACATTTATCATTGAAAAGGTGGAATTTAAGAGCACTTGGCACGGCGACCAAAAGTGTAGAAAGGGGCGTGGCCTATTCTGAGACGCGTTTTCTGAAAATTGCCGCAATTTCAGCACTTTTCCGATTTTTTTGTGTTTGATATCGACGAAAGAAGAGACATTAAAGAGAGAAAACATTGAAATTTTCGTGAAAACGCCGCGTTTGAGACGTTTTTGGCATATTTCGCAATACGCTCTCCGCGGCCAATCGCCGCCGCAATTTCGGAATTTTCATACCGGCCGATGTGGATAGTTTTGAGACGAAGTGAGTGTCGGAAGTGATTAAGCACGTTAATACAAGTATTTTAAGCGTTCAAACGGCAAAAAGTGTCGGCGAATGACTGGAAATTCGCGCATTTTCAGCACGAAACTTGAAAATCGATTCAATTGATTCATTTCTGAATGAAACTTGCTCGTTTTAAGCTCAAAAATTGCGCGCGATGATTGGTTTAATAAAGTTATGCAATTACATCGTCGAAATCGTACAAACTTCGGGTAATTTGTGACGAAAAACATGGAAAATAGGGGTTAAATTCCGAATTTCGCGACAAAATGGTGATGAACCGTGCACGCTAGGCCACGCCCCTTTCTACGTTTTTGGTCGCCGTGGCTTGGTGAGACTGTAAAGTTTAGAAAATTCGAGAGAACTGATTAGAACATTATCAACTAAAATACCGTGTTTTGACGTTCTGCTGCGCTACAAAACGGCACCTTTATTCAAAGCGATGTATCTCAGCTGTCTGCAGAGATATCAAAAAGTTTTCAACTAGAAAAATGTGCACAATGTTTAAATGAGCATTTCGTTAGTTGATAACTTTTTGATATCTCTACTAACAGCTGAAATACATCGCTTTGGTGGTGCGAGATGTAACGAGACAGAAAACGTTATGTAAGCGTATTGAAGCAGTATTAGATTTGTGCCACGTCGGATTTCTTATCATCAGACAACTGATAAATCTCTGTATGTGCACAAAATTAGTTTGTTTCTCATTCATTCTCATCGCCGACACGTGGATCACAATCGGAATGAAACGTCTATCTCTATCATGTCCGATGATTATTCTTCTTCTCGGTAAGCCCCGCCGCCCGTTTCTACAGTATCCTACCGTACTGTTTACAGTAACCGGAACGCTTTGTGGTGAATCGAAGGACATGTTCAAGTTCCGCAAATCGACGCTGGCCAAGTTCAACGACGCGCGACGCATTCTCGCTTCTGGCGACATTTCGAAACTTTTGAAGCCTTTTCAAAGTATTCCGCAGCTGAAAAAAATGAGTCTTTTGAAGGATAACATACTGGGACCGGCGGCCAACATGTACAAATTGGTTAGTAGTAGTTAACCCTATAAAACAGACTTGCCAAATCCCGGCCCGGTCGGCCCGGAAGTTAGACCTCAAAAAAAAATATGCAAAAAAAATATGAAGGAAGAGGAAAACGCGTGCGGCAAAATTGCTAAAATGGCGTGCCAGAGTTGCAATCAATCGCTCCGCCCACTCTTGAGAAAATTTTCGTAATTTTTGTGAAAATTTTGCGACTTTAAACAGCAATTTCTATTTTTTAACAGGTTTTTATGCTATAACATTGCCTTTTTAAGTCTATAAAATTTTAAGTCTATAAAATTATGTTCGTTTCGAAGTTCTAGTTCGCTTTGAATTTTTAGGTGCATCCTCCCGGGCCGGGCCAGAAAATTTCCAATTTTGGCCCGGCCCGTTGCAAGTCTGCTATAAAACTGAGGGGGGACCGCTTTCGTTTTGTGATCAGAAGTGGAACCGTCAGTTGGAGCAGCTCGGCTACGAGTACATGAAGGGAAAGCAGTTCAGTGTCGGCGACATGGACAAGACGCTCGAGTACAAAGAGCATCTCGGCTTCATCTGGCTCGGAGACATTTTCACCGTTGTCAAACAGATCCTCAATTTTCTGCCGTTGGACGCTTTGAAACAATCGATGAACGACTTCCTTTCCATGGTGAGAAAAGTTTGGAGGCGTTGTAAGGGAAGCTAAACCAATAATATTTGAGCTCGAAACTCTCATAATCGCGTTGTGGATGGCGTGGAAAGCGCCAAAGTCTTGGCCGATCAAAAAAGGAGAGCATTTCGCGCCGGCCGAAGCTCTATTTGCCGCACGCCACGACATTGGATGCTTCTCCAACTTGTACTACTCGGTGTGCTTTGTTGAAAAGTAAGACAAACCGAGACGCAATTCCAAATAAAACGCTTCAGAATCGAATACCAGGAGACGACGTTCAAAGTAGGCGTGCCGTGTACGAGTTGTCCGACGCATTGCGAATTCTGGACCAAGTCGGACGATTCGATCGAGGAGGGAGAGCTGTGTGTGGCGCCGAAAGGCGACGCGACTGCCGAGAACTTTGCGGAAGTGGCCGGCTTCATCACTTCTCTGTTTCTGACCGCTTTCATTTATTTGTTTGTGTTTGTGCGGAGATAAATCGTCCGTATCGTTAACAAAATAGTTAGATTTACTAATTTCAGATCCTATTTTCTTAAACAAATATGGTCATTTTTATCTTGCAAGCGCTCACGGCGACCAAAAGTGTAGAAAGGGGCGTGGCCTAATCTGAGACGCGTTTTCTGAAAATTGCCGTAATTCCAGCACTTTTCCGATATTTTTGTGTTTGATATCGACGAAAGAAGAGACATTATAGAGAGAAAACATTGGAATTTTTGTGAAAACGCCGCCGCGTTTGAGACGTTTTTCGCATATTTCGCAATACGCTCTCCGCGGCCAATCGCCGCCGCAATTTCGGAATTTTCATACCGGCCGATGTGGATAGTTTTGAGACGAAGTGAGTGTCGGAAGTGATTAAGCACGTTAATACAAGTATTTTAAGCGTTCAAACGGCAAAAAGTGTCGGCGAATGACTGAAATTTGCGCATTTTCAGCACAAAACTTGAAAATCGATTCAATCGATTCATTTCTGAATGAAACCTGCTCGTTTTAAGCTCAAAAAGTGCGCGATGACTAGTTTAACAAAGTTATTTGGCAATTACATAGTCGAAATCGTACAAAATTTGTGTAATTTTTGACGAAAAACATGAAAAATGGGGTTAAATTTCGAATTTCGCGACGAATGTAACCGTACCCCTAAAACTACGGTATTTTTTGAAAATTTGTTAATTTCTTGAGGATATTTGAAAATATTTCAATTTTTAGGGGTACGGTTACATTCGTTGGGCTGTGCGCACCCCCGTTTTTCACGCAAATTTCGGCCGATTTTGGACAGAAAAATCTGCGGTTTTTACGGTTTTTCCGAGACTTTGGACGCGGCATTACAAAGTCAATTGTGATACAGTTTCAGTGTTTTGAGAAAAGTCGACGCTGAAACATTGTTTTCATTGAGTACGACGGTTGAGCACACTTGCACGTCACTCTTACTGATAACAAAATAATCAGTAGGAAGCGTATAGACATTTTCGATATCATTGCTCAAGATTCTCTCGCCGAAATTTCGCGAATTCAAAGGATGAAAGTTCTCGTTCTCATCATAACGCTTTTCTGTGTTCACGGTGAGCGTTCCGCTCACTCGCATCCCATTTTTTTCGACTTTAGAAGCACGCGGAAAAACCAACCACGAAGGCACGTTCTTTCTGGAGAAACTCAACGACGCGAGAGCGATTCTCGCGTCGGGAGTGCTTCGGAAGATTGACGAAGTGAAAAGTGTGCTGGGACTGAGCCAATTGAACCTTCCGCCGATGGGACCGGCGGCCGATATGTACAGATTGGTAGACACTTTTAATTTAATCGTTATGTCTCTCATTGTGCTGGATCAGAGATGGAGTCGCGAGCTGGAAGTTGAGGCGGAAAAGCAAGTGGGCAGTTTGAAGGGCGTTCACGGGACGATCAAGACGAACGGCTTCCGAGGCTTCTACTGGCTCCACGACGTCACCACGGCGGTTATGAAGATTCTGGAGAAGGCGGCGCCCAACTTGCCGTTTCAGCAGATCGAGCAAGTGCTCAGTGGGTTTGCGACGGCGGTAAGTGAGCATGTCACGGAACTCCAGCATTCCAATGCGCAAGCGAGTTGTCAATGGGGCGCGCTTGCATCCACCGTCGACTCGGAGTTTCTTTTTTCAAATGAAAACCAGAATTCTTGAGTTTTTCTCTTAATAAACACTCAAATTTTGTTTTTTGCGAACCGTAGGGCGATTGTCTGAGTAAAAGCATCGATTTAAGCGCGAAACGGAGCAGATTCGTTCAGAATTGACCAAATTGAGGGATTTTGTCGAAAACTACTGAAAAAAAACGGAGTTTTAACGATTATTTGCTGAATCGAGATCGGACACTGGCATTCGAACCGTCCAGTCAACAAGGAGTTTATTGCGCATCTTTTAAGCGCTCAACCGTCGAAAAATATACAGAATTGAGATAATTGAGGCAAATTTTCGATTCCAAAACGAAAAAAATTCTGTAATTTTCACATAAAACGTTTCGAAATTGATGACGGAGCAGTTAAAATTTCATTTTTTATTCATTTCTAATCATTATCATAAGTTTTGATACTGATTTGTTCTGAAAAGATGGGGATAATACAAAAAAAAGGAAAATTGAAATGAGAAACTCTACAACGACGCTCCGGAATTACGCGTTACGCGCCTTGTTTAGCGCACGTGAATTGCGTCAAGGGAATTTTTTATTGGAAGGGGCTGGGGTTCCGTGCATGTTATCTGATAAATGTTCGAGAGTTTTCAGTTGGAGACCCTTCTTCTGATCCTTTGGGTCGGGGTGTCCTACCCGAAGAAGTTTCCGATTCCCGCCGACGCTGAGCTTGGCATCTCCGAGGTAAGTACAGCATTTTCAAATGTACATAATCGCGTCAAATCCAGGCGTTCTTCGCTCATCGCTACGAGATTGGCTGCACGTTCAGCACGTTTGCCGTCTGTATGCTCAGAGAGTGGGCAAAATGCCCAAGATCCATTAAAAGTAGAAAGTTGTAGAGGTGTCTCCGAAGGCCAACTGTTCAAACCGGGAGTGGCTTGTTCGCAGTGTCCGACACATTGCGAGTTCTACGAGAATAAAGATGAAAGCGTCGAGGAGGGCGATTTGTGTGCGGCGCCCACTGGAGCCAAGGGAGAGCTCTCGGCTAGCGGCTCTTGGACGATGGGTCCGCTGCTTGTGGCATTCATTGCAACTATTGTGTATTTGCTGCAATAAAGAAAGTGTTTGATTTGAACAAGTAGGCGGAGAGGCTCAAAAATATATATAAAAAAATATATATATATATTCTCTGTTTCGGACTTTTCGTATTCGCATTACACTTGGCCGCATTCGCCGATGACATGAAAATCTCTCATATCATGATCATTTCGCTTTATGCCACGTCCAAAGTCTCGGAAAACCCTCAAATCTCGTGGATTTTGCAGTCCAAAGTCGGCAGAAATTTGCGGGAAATCCGGGGTGCGAACAGCTGAACGAGTGTTACCGTACACCATAAAAACTACGGTATTTTTTTTGAAAAAAATTTTAATTTCTCGAGAATATTTGAAATTTTTTTCAAATTTCTTAGCTAAATTTTTCAACGGTATTTTTTTTGAAAAAAATTTAAATTTCTCGAGAATATTTGCAATTTTTTTCCAAATTTCTTGGGTAAATTTTTTTAACGGTATTTTTTTGAAAAAAATTTAAATTTCTCGAGAATATTTGAAATTTTTTTCGAATTTCTTGGGTAAAATTTCAACGGAATTTTTTTTGAAAAAAATTTAAATTTCTCGAGAATATTTGAAATTTTTTTCAAATTTCTTGGGTAAAAATTTCAACGGTATTTTTTTGAAAAAAATTTAAATTTCTCGAGAATATTGGAAAAATTTTCAAATTTCTTGGGTAAATTTTCAAAAAAATACCGTAGTTTTATGGTGTACGGTAACACTCGTTCAGCTGTGCGCACCCCGGATTTCCCGCAAATTTCTGCCGACTTTGGACTGCAAAATCCACGAAATTTGCAGGTTTTCCGAGACTTTGGACGTGGCATTACCGGTGTTCTTTTCTTTTTCTGCGATGAATAAATGAAATAAATGGAATTTTATCGAATTAAACAAATGCCATTCTGCTCAATTTTTCATTGGGACATATTGAAACCGAGAAAAGCGAAAACGAAAACAAATAGCGTGGACATGAAAAAGGTTCGATTCATAGCTCGGTCCTCGACGACTTCATTGAATTTGTCCGCGTTCGGTCTCAATTTCCCGGCAAATTTGTCGCGGAGCGAATAGTCTGTCGGCGGGCGGCACATTCCCTGAATGCACGGCGTCTTGCACTTTGTACACGTCTCGCCGCTCTCGTAGAACTGTCCGACACGGGCGCCACTGGAATTCCAATTGATTTGTGTGTGTGTGTGTGTGTTTATAGGCCAGCTTACATGGGTCCGATGATACAGAACGATGCACCAGCGGTCACCAGACATCCCAACTCTTTGCGGTCCGCGAATATGGCCTAGAAAATATGTTTTTGGTAGGTTAGGTCAGGCGCACGGAGCCCGTCCCCTTGGCGCAATTGACGTGCGCTAAACAAGTAACGCGTAATTCCGGAGCGTCGTTGTAGAGTTTCTCATTTCAATTTTCCCTTTTTTTGCATTATCCTCATCTTTTCAGAACCAATCAGTGTCAAAACTTATGATAATGATTAGAAATGAATAAAAAAAATAAAATTTTAACTGCTTCGTCATTTATGTGAAAATTACAGAATTTTTTCTTTTTGGAATCGAAAATTTGCCTCAATTATCTCAATTCTGTATATTTTTCGACGGTTGAGCGCTTAAAAGATGCGCAATAAACTCCTTGTTGACTGGACGGTTCGAATGCCAGTGTCCGAACTCGATTCGGCAAATAATCGTTAAAACTCCGTTTTTTTTCAGTAGTTTTCGACAAAATCCCTCAATTTGGTCAATTCTGATTCAAATTTGCTCCGTTTCGCGCTTAAATCGATGCTTTTAACTCAGACAATCGCTCTACGGTTTGCAAAGAACAAAATTGGAGTGTTGATTTAGAGAAAAACTCAAGAATTCTGGTTTTCAACGCGCGTACCTCATAAATCTTATTCTCCACCTCCTTCTCGTTGGCAATCGGCGCGTCTACCCCGCCGAGCACAAGTTTGACCGCCACAAACCCGATCTGAACCGTCGAAAACATTTGAGCGATGGTTTTGCCGAGAAAGTTGGCGATTATGTACTCGGCCAGACTTCCATGCTCGAACATTTTATACTTTCGACCCTGGTACTCGACTTCTCGCACTCCCGCCTCGAATTCTTTGATGTTCAGCATCGCGAGTTGGGCCAATCGTCGGTTCCACCTCTAAAAGAGTATACACATGATCCGAGAGCACTTTGCAAAAAGTTAATTTCATACCAACATCTCCATGTTGGCCGCTGGTCCCAGCACGTTGTCGGGAATTTTAATGTTGAACGCGCCGGTGACTGTTTGTACCGTATCCCACGCCTGATTCACAATATTTCGCTTTTTTCTTCCGAACGGAATTGGAATACTCTTTATTCCCGTATTAATTGAACCACTTATTTGACTTCCTGCTCCACTGATGGTCTGCTGAACCTGTCCGGTGCCTTGACTTATAACTTCTGAAATTCTGAAGCGGTGTGTCGCCGGAAACGCTCTCAAAGCGCTCACGTTGTCCGGAATTCGCAATGTCGCTCACGTCGGCCACGTCCAAAAGCGCGGTGCTCGTGTTGACGGCGAAACTTCCCCATCCACGCGTCTTCGCATCCAAGTCCACCTTCAAATTCTCGGCGAGTTCACCGCCCATCTGCTTCAACTCGTCCAACGCCTTCTCTCCGTGTCCGGTCAGAAAAGAGAGTGCCGCTTCGCCGACGCCTTTGATGCTCTTGATCACTTTCAGAACTCGTCCGATGTGTCCGTTGCCAATCAACGAACGGATCGAGTTCAGCTCGTCCAGGGTCACTTGCTCGTTATTGGTCAACGGGAAACGGAGCTCTTTGGCCGTCGAGCCGATGGTTGAGAGGAAGAGGAGCGACGAGAGTACAGTTAATCCACGCATTTGTTGAAAAAAGGAGGAGGAATGAAGTAGTGAGAACCGATAAAAGATAGTGGGGTTCCTCGACTGATAATAGTCATAAGTTAGAGGGTTCTCACGCAAAACCGAAAATTTCTGTTTCAGAAAACCGTTAACTTTTAGCAGACTTGCAACGGGCCGGGCCGGGCCAAAATTGGAAATTTTCCGGCCCGGCCCGGTCGGCCCGGGAGGATGCACCTAAAAATTCAAAGCGAACTAGAACTTCGAAACGAACATAATTTTCATTGTAAAAACCAGCAGAAATAGAAAAAAAGACGAAAAAGGCAATGTTATAGCATAAAAACCTGTTAAGAAATAGAAATTGCTGTTTAAAGTCGCAAAATTTCATATTTTTTTTGCATATTTTTTTTGAGGTCTAACTTCCGGGCCGACCGGGCCGGGCCGGGCCAAAACCGGGCCGGCCCGGGATTTGGCAAGTCTGACTTTTAGATCTTTGGAGTGAAATGGTTCAGTGAAGATCTTTGATGAAAGTTAACGGTTTTCTGAAACAGAAAAATTTTTGCGATTTTTGTCAGGTACTTTTGTTCGAGTCTCTAGTTTGTGGGCTCTTATCATTTTCCGGCCCGGAAACTACATAATCAGTTTCTATTTGAGTGCAATTTGAGACAGAAAACATATCAACAAAAATCAGTACATAAATTTGAAAAACGTCAGCAAAAACCGATTGATAAGGATTGACGAGCGCTGATAAAAAGTGGGTTGGGAGGCTGTTTGTCCATTTCATTTGCCGAATGTGTACCGATCACTTTTCGTCCTCGCCATCATTTAGTACAGTTTCACTGACATCACATTTTCTCTCTCTCGCACTGTTTTCCTCGTCTTCAACTATTGTACTCTTGCCAGAATGTCACAAGAAGGGTACTGGACTCTTCAAGGATGGATTGCCGCTGCCATGCTCATTGTCACTTGCATCGCTGGATGTGCTCCTCTTGCTGTAAGTTTGATGTTTCTGGTGTAATCTACGTACCTATTACTTGATTTTTGTACTTGACAACTTTTTTGTACGACCAATACTGAGCCTACTGTAGCTCATGAAAGTTTGAATATGATTGTAGGGTGGCATAACCTATTCAAACTTCTATGAGCTACAGTAGGCTTTGGAAAGGCGGTACAAAAAATTGGTCAACTAACAAAACATAGTATAGACCTAGCACGCCTTTTTTCTAGTTGACAACTTTTTTGTATCACCTCTTCTAAACCTACAATAGCTCATCGCAACTTTTGCTGTACCGATAATACTTCCAGCTCCTACAAATCCTGGCCAAAAAGGGAAAAGAGCCGACGAAAAGCGGCTGGCTATCCTATCTTTCTTGCTTCTCCGGCGGCGTATTTATGGCCACTTGCTTTCTGGACATTATTCCCAACATTGGGCAGGTTTTCAACATTCATCAGCTATTCGTATCCGAGTTTTCAGTGAAAAGTACACGGAACTCCTGCTCAAGTACCAGTTGACGTTTGCAATCCCTCTAAATCAAGTCTTCATCTGTTGCGGCTTCTTTTTCGTCTATTTCATCGAAGAAGCGATCGGAAGAGTGTTCGGCCATTCGCATGGAACGCCCACTGACCCTGAGCGTGTGAGGAAAGAAGATTTGAGAAGGTTTTGGTACGGTTTTGGAACTTTTATACGCGTTTTGTTGTCAGACGCTCCGAGGACGGAATTCCAGCCGTTCCGGCTCCACTCGACAGTCAACTTATTCGGCAACAAAGGTTTGAACTTTAACGGACCAGGGAACCCAAAAATTTTTTGATTTTTTTCTCTCTAATTGTCTCTTATTGCCACATACACTGCTGAAATGCTGCCTCTCAAAAATGCCAATGAACGAAACGGCGTGCAGTTGAAATTGTGGCCGTGGCCTAGCGCCAATATGGCCTAGAAATATGCGCTTCTCGGCCATTTTCTTTTTTCCGCTTTTTTTCCGGTTTTTTTTCCAAAAATTAACGGTTTCTCCCATTTTTCAGTTGATTGACATTTCTTCGGCACTTTCTTATTTTTTCACTGCTAAAAAATTGTTTTCATTTTCGATTTTATCGCGAAAAAACCGGTAAAAAAGCGAAAAAAATTTTACCGGTTTTTTCGCGATAAAATCGAAAATGAAAACAATTTTTTAGCAGTGAAAAAATAAGAAAGTGCCGAACAAATGTCAATCAACTGAAAAATGGGAGAAACCGTAAATTTTTGGGAAAAAAAAACCGGAAAAAAGCGGAAAAAATAAAATGGCCGAGAAGCGCATATTTCTAGGCCATATTGGCGCTAGGCCACGGCCACAACTTCAACTGCACGCCGTTTCGTTCATTGGCATTTTTGAGAGGCAGCATTTCACCAGTGTATGAGGCAATAAGAGACAATTCAAACAGTCACAAAAAAATTTCACAAAAAAATCAAAAAATGTTTGGGTTCCCTGGTCCGTGACTTGTATGGCTTCAGCCCTTTCTCCTGAACACTTTTCCTTTAGTCTCGACCAAGAGGATCAAAAAGCAAGCCTTCTAAAATCGATAACTTTCGCCGTCGCCATGTCCCTACACTCTTTGCTCGAAGGATTCGCTTTAGGCGTCCAGGACACCACCACCGCCATTTATTCGCTCTTTTTCTCGCTGCTCCTTCACAAATCCATTGAGGCGTTCTCGGTTGGCCTACAGATTTCGAAAGCCAATACTGACAAGGTACATAACTAGCATACATGCACTGACAATTGTCCGCGTTTTTCCAGTACAAAACAGTGATGCTGACCGTTTCGATCTATTCGCTGATGACTCCGATCGGTGTGCTCCTCGGCTGTCTTCTCGAATCTTCGGGATCGGAGACGTTGACCAAAGACGCACTGATTCTGTTCGTCGAGTGTTTGGCCGGCGGAGCATTCATCTACATCACGTTTCTAGAGGTGCTTGCCGGCGAAAAATCGAAACGATTCAACAGTTTGAAGCAACTTTTATGTGTTTTAGTCGGATTTCTAGTCATTCTATGTTTGCAACTGGCTTTCGGGGGTCAGGAACCTCATTATCCAGCTGAGACTTCTTCGATACCTTCTGCATAGAAAGTCTTTCATTATCGAATAAATTGGGCTGTCATACATACTGTAAAAACTGATAAAATGTTGACTCCCTTCAATATTGTCCATTGCAGATAGAGATAGCAACGTGCACAATGTTTTAATGAGCATTTTGTTAGTTGACCACATTTCCATATCTCCACTGCCAGCTGAGATAAATTTTCAATATTTCCACGTGGCACCACACTACAAAAACCATACTTATTTTATTTATTTCCATTTCTACACAAATGTCTTGTCTCAAACCGAGAAAAAAACTGGAACGATCTGCCAGTCGAGTTAAAGATGGCGGTGATCATGAAGACCGAGTTTTTTACAACGTTACCTCTCAACTTTCAACGCCCACTTTGCGATTTCTACTGTTTTTACACAGAATTGCGATGCGTCGATGCTCCAAATCTTTTTGCGATATGAGCCGATTTACACGTTAGCGCTTGCAATAATTCGGTCTTGTCGGCAATTCGTTTCAGTGGAAATTGGTGGAATCGTACGGCGAATTGCGTTGCGAGAGATCATGTGATATTGGCGTTTAGCGAAAAACGGACATCGTCAAGTTCCGTCCGGTGATTTCGATGCATCCGAAGGACGAACATGTCGTCATGGTTATATGGGATGATGCTGAATGAGTACAATGCGAGCATACTTTATCATCATGCAATCATTGGCGCTCTGATGATCCGAGAAGGGGTTGTTAAACAATTCAAAATAGAAGAGGCGGAGAAAATCTGCAAAGAATGTCTGGAAATGCATGCGAGCATTGTCGACGAGCCGTGGCAATTGTTTTTCGAAATGCAATTTCGATCGGCACACACGCTGAAAGTATTTGGGACATTTTCAAGACGATGCCCGGTGGACGCTTGGACGCCCAAGACCCCCACACTTGGAGATGGAGACGCCGGAAGTGGTGTTTAAATCGTCAGAATCAGCAGAGGCGACGCGGTGAGGACGAGTTTGTACCAGAGTTGAGCGGAAGAACACGGAAGAATTTTTATCTTTTTTAGAAAATTTTTTCATGGAATGTGATCAACTGACGAAATGTAGAGCAAAGTGAACTGTGCTCATAGAAAAATAATTGTAAATTCAGTTTTTCATACAAAAAAGTTATTCGAGTTGTTCTGTGAAAAAGGGGGCGAACGGAAGACGAAAGTACATTTTCACGGAACAACTCGAATAACTTTTTTATATGAAAAGTTAAATTTACAATTATTTTTCTATGAGCACCGTTCAATTTGCTCTACATTTTGTCAGTTGATCACATTCCATGAAAACATTTTCTAAAAAAGATAAAAATTCTTCCGTGAGTTCTTCCGTTGAGTTCGTCCGCTCAACTCTGGTTTGTACATGAAATCGTATAGTTGTGTGTTGTATTCCACTGAAAAGCGCGATTTTTCGTTGCAAGAATGGACGGGCATGCAATTCGAGATGGAAGAAATGACGAAGCGAACAGAGATGAGTGAAGAGTGTGCGGAGAAGAACGAAAAGTGGAAACTCGCGACTATTCTTGTGATAATAGCGGTTTCTCAATGAAGTTTGAACTCGAAAACTATGGAAAATGATGAAATGGCTCTCGTTATTAAAAGTTGAACTATCGTCTGTTGCCTCTTTTGTTCTCTGCTCGCTTGGCGGCGATCGGCTGGATTAACCTAACGGGGATGGAAAGTTCTCGATCACTTTTTCGATGACTTCCTATTGAAACCGACCACAAACACGACGATTTATGATGCGCTCTCTTAGTTTTCTTGGTTCCATACTGTTTTTGTATGGTATTGAAGCGGCAATGTCTAAAGGTATGTGGGATTCATCAATGTCTATAAAACGAACAAGAGTTTTCAGAAGAACTGACAGCGCGACAAGCGTTGGCGGCCAAGTTTTTGAAGGACAATCGTCAGGCATTAAGGGAAAGTGTTGATGATGGAAGTAGTCTCAACTTTACCAATTCGCCATCACAATCGGCTGAGAGTCTGTCCGACGATTCGTCGGCCGACCTGACAGTTCTATCGGATACTGTAGGTACAGTGGCTTGCGCCAGCGGTTGGACGAGATACTCGGTGAATGGAAAGTGCTACCAGCAGTCGGACGACTATTATACTTGGTACGAAGCGGAAGACTATTGTTGGAGTCAGAGAGAGGGCGCACACTTGGCATCGGTGCACACGCAGGCGGAGGCGGTTTGGTTGAATGGTAGGCTGACTTGAAAATGGTATTTTAGAGAAGTTTTATGAGTTTAAAAATGCTTGTGTGTAATCTACGTACCTATTACTTGATTTTTGTACTTGACAACTTTTTTATACTACCAATACTGAGCCTACTGTAGCTCATGGAAGTTTGAATACGATTGTAGGATGGCATAACCTAGGCAAACTTCTATGAGCTACAGTAGGCTTGGGAAAAGTGGTACAAAAAAGTTGTCAACTAACAACACATAGTATGGGCCTAGTACTTCACTTTTGTTCTTGACAACTTTTTTGTATCACCAATACTGAGCCTACTGTAGCTCATGGAAGTTTGAATAGGATTGTAGGGTGGCATAACCTAGGCAAACTTCTATGAGCTACAGTAGGCTTTGGAAAAGTGGTACAAAAAAGTTGTCAACTAACAAAAAAACGTAGAAAGTATGAAGATTACACTCAAAAAATTTCAAGTCAAAACATTTTCAGCGCAGTACAAAAAGCCACTCGTTTCGATGGATGATTGGATTGGTCTCCGAAGAGCTGTAAGCCCTCTTACAACGACGCCCCCTTTTGAAAACTAAAACTTTTCGTTTGCATTTTTCAGTGCGACAATGTGACGTACTACTGGACCGACGGTTCCGCCTACGATTTCGTCTGGTGGCAGCCGGACTATCCGCAATCCGAGTACGCTGAGGAAAGTTGTACTACTGTGCGTTGTTGATACATACATACATCATGAAGCGTTGAGAACTCGATGATTTAGATCTGGGACACGACGTGGCTTCACCTGAATCCGGATTACGTACCCGGACAGTTTGATGATATGAAGGATTGCGGGTCGGGCGGATCGAAGGCCATTTGCATGTATGATCCGAATTCTTGTACGGTTTTTGAGGGGGTTTGGGGGTGAAATTGTAATGTTTTTAAAGCAATCATCGGTGAAGAGTATGCTCCTCAAGTGTGCGGTAAGATTCCGGTCACCACGTCGACCACTACTACAACTACTTCAACTCCAACTACAACTACTACAACTCCAACTACAACTACTACAACTCCAACTACAACTACTACAACTCCAACTACAACTACTGCAACTCCTGCAACTACTGCAACTCCTGCAACTCCTGCAACTCCTGCAACTACTGCAACTACTGCAACTACTGCAACTACTGCAACTACTGCAACTACTGCAACTACTGCAACTCCTGCAACTACTGCAACTACTACAACTACCGCAACTACTACTATCTTCAACGCATCCACTTGCCCCTCTTCTTCGTGTCCTTCCGATTGGTTCGAGTACAACTCCAAGTGTTATGCAGTAAATTAGTACTGATCACCAGGGCACCATCAAAAATTTTCAGCTGATCACCGCCTCCGCAACAAATGCACAAGCTTCCGTTGGCTGTCAAGCACAAAACGCGGTTTTGGTGGAAATTTCCGATTTTGAGGAGAATGAAGCGTTGAGAAGTGGGCGGTCATGTCTGGAAATCAGTACAAAACCGGTTTATAGAGACGTTTTCGCTCAACTCGGCTGCCACGTCATCCGGCTCTCTTGCCTGGATCGCAAACTCGTCGTCGTACACAAATTGGGCCACAGGAGAGCCGAGTGGCGAGGATTACTGTAACTCGGTGAGCTCTAACCCCTTTTTTCAAACTTTTTTTGTTGGTATTTTTCAGTTTGTGCTCTCGACAGCCACCAATTTGGGATATTCACGAGGAGTTTGGAGTGCTGAGCCGTGTTCGAGCAAATTGGATTACGCGATTTGTTCGAAATCTGTGAATTGAGCTGGCTAGATAAAGTTGCACATGTTCTGTTACTTCAAATCGATATATCTCAGTTGCGAGTCGAGATAGCAAAAAGTTGTCAACTAACAAATTGTTCATCAAGAAATTTTGTACATTTTATCAGTTGACAACTTTTTGATATCTCTACCAACTGCTGAGATACGGACGCATATAGTAAGATGATGTTTCGAAACCCAATACTCAACGTTGGCAAACAACTAATAAGCCGACTTCTCCTGCATTTCGAAATATTCTGAAACTGAAACGCATATTTAGTTACTTCGTAGAACAAAAAGTCACATTTCATTTCCAGTTGAATGAGGAGAAGCATCAAAAAAACCAAATTTTTTGCTGGGCACGCTTCAAAAAATTCGCTCGTCATTAGGCAGTCGAAAGAAGAGAACAAGAAATGTACTGATCTCTTTAGACTCTTTATCAATAGATATATTATTTGTTTTCATTCCATTCCATCCATTCTTTTTATAGAAGCCTACAATAACATTTGAGGTCCTGTTTTGAAGTGTCCAAAAATCCCGAAAAAACAAATCCAATTCGGTGCAGGTCAACGATCGTTTCCGGTGTTCTCATTTCCACACACTCGCTTTTTTTTTGTTTTTCAATCGCTCGAAAACTGGTGAGCAACGTGAACAACAACGACTTTGGGAGACACTGATTTCCGGCGAATTCCTCTCTTTCGATGCTCTTCAAAATTTTTCGCGGCGAACCTGTTGTCGAGTGAGTTTTTTTTCAATTAAACGTTTCAAAATGCAACTGAAATCACAGTCCAATTTTGTACAATTGCACTGGGACCAATGTTCATGTGGAGCCGCACACGTTCCTCGGAACTTTATACTTTACACTGGGCTTTGTGGCGCAGGTGAGTTGTATATATCTCAGCGGTCTGATAAGATATGAAAAAGTTGTCAACTGATAAATTATTTATTATAAAATTTTGCATATTTTATCAGTTGACAACTTTTTGATAACTCTACTGGCCACTGAGATACATCGTTTTGAATTGAGATTCAAATATACCGAAGTTTGAAACGATCTATCTCAGCTGTGTGTGAAGATATCAAAAAGTTGTCAACTGATAAAATATGCAAAATTTTGTGATAAACAATTTATCAGTTGACAACTTTTTGATATCTTCACACACAGCTCAGATATATTTGAATCTCAATTCAAAACGATGTATCTCAGTTGCCAGTAGAGTTGGCAAAAAGTTGTCAACTAATAAAATGTTTATTGAAATATTGTGAACAATTTATCAGTTGACAACTTTTTGATATCTCCGCAAATAGCTGAGATACATTGCCTCCAGTTTCAGTATTAAACTTTCAATTTTTTGATTTTCTCACCCTGGAAAACTTTTCAGATTCTCTACCTGCTGATCCTCAAAACATTCTGGTCTCACGAGCCGTTCTGGGAGCACGCTTGTTATCGAATCATGTTTTTTCTCGGTGCGTCTGCGTTCGGATATTCTAGAGATCAAAAAAGTTTTGCATGGGGGTTCATTAAATGTGGGTGGTGGGTGGGTGGCCGCACAAGTTTCACGATAATAATAATAATAATAAGAGAAAGTTGAGTGAGGGGGGAAAAACTCAGAGATCTGAGTTTGTTACACTGATTTTTTCGGTGACTTAAAGGGTGGATTGAGTGCGTTCGCGTCACAGATTGAGTATAAATAAGGTGATTAGGCGAGTGCGACTTTTTGATTACCGCTTGGAGAAGTTTGCAAAAAAATTGAAGTGTGGTACTCAGAAGGAGGGTCTTCACGATGATTTTAAGACGTTTTGAAACTGAAAGTGCGCTCTATCGCACTTCTGGCACTGAAAATCCCGGAATTTCAGCTAATTTTAGCCGCAATGCAGAGTACACCGTCCGTTTGCAGGAATCCCCGACTGTCTGAGCCTGATAGTGTGCGCCGAGCTGGCGGGTGTCTGGTCGATTCTCGGCCTCCATCCGTGCTACGACATGGAAAGTTCCGTGCTCCTCGGATGTTTGGTTTTCGGCACGTGGCACATGAGCTGCTTCTACGTGCTCATTCTCGCGTTCAACAGGAGTTGCGAACTTGTGGCGCCATCTCTCGGGTAGCCCGGGGAACAATATCGGCGCTGAACTCATTCGCATTCATTCCAGCCGACTGCTCTTCAACGGAAAGCCGCTCACCGTCGTTCTCTGTCTTCCCATCTTCTACTTTGTCTACTTTGCCTTTTTCACGAAGCCGTTGATCTACGACGCGCGAGAATCGACGTTCCTGCTCAACCCGAACACCGCCGCCACAATGTCGTTCGACGCCGACGCGTACGCCGTCTACGGCTTCATCCTCAACAACTTCTTCGTCATGTTCTTCATCGGCGTCAACTATTTGACCGTCTGCACGTTTCTCCTCTATCACTCGTTCTCGACAAGCATTCAGAAGGTGTCGAAAGTCTACCGACAGGTGACAATTCAGTGCATGGTCGTGTGCACGTGCCACTTCATCGGATGCTTTCTCTACATTTACATGCAATACGTCGAGTTGCCCAATCTTTTTCACGTCATCGCACAACTCGCCTGGATTGGCAATCATGGTTGGTTCGAGCGAAACATTTAAAGTTTCATCACTTCTCTAAAATTGAATCCACAGTTGTATTTTGCAAATCCTCAATCAAACCGATTCCCATGCCTAAAGTCACCCGCCCACGGTCTCCAGAGCTGACAATGGGCGCAAGCGCGCCCCGCCCAATAGAGCGTAGAACATTGGCGCGAAATTCAAATTTTAACAGCAAAATTTGTGTTTTTTGCCAGATTAGCCACGAAAAATCGATAATTTCTCATTTGTCTCTCGATAGACTGATTTTATAGGCAATTACGAATTTTTTAAGCGCAAGAGCGTCAAATTTGATCAAGTTTGAAGGTTTTTGGCTAAAACTGCGTGAATTTCAGTTGCTTTTCGGTAATTTTCGCGGTTCGAGCGCTCAAAATGCTTGTATTTACGTGATTTATCATTCTCAAAACCAATTCTGTCTGAAAACGGTCAAGAAAGCGCAAAATGAGAAGTGCGGTTTTTAGGAAAAAAAAAATTTCGAAAAAGCGAAATTCGCGAAAAATGCGAAAAATGCGCCAAAACGTCCATAATTCTGTGAGAATTAGTGATTTTTCATGTCGAACATGCATTTTTCATCGCCTTTGACCACAAAAATCAGAGAAAACGTGCTCAATTCATGAAAACGCCATTTGGCATACTCAGGTAAAGTTTCAAACTTTTCTTGGCTCTTCTGAAGACATTCTCAAACTTTCTCAAAAAAAAAAACGTTTCCAAGACCATTTCAAAACTTTTCTAGGACTTTGTCAAACTTTTTCCAGAAATTCTCAAACTTTTCCAAGAATTTCTTAGGTGGCGCCTGGAAAAGTTTAAAAATAGCCAAGAAAAGTTTGAAACGAGTGACGAGTGAGCATGATTAATGTTATGCGCAGAAGAATTGTCAATGGTGCGCACTTGCAACACTGAACACACACGTGGATATTCTCAGTTGAATACAAATGCAATAAACAACAGAAGACGAGGAGAACATTTAAAAAATTGAGAAAAAAAAAAGTTGTTCCGCGGTGCGCAGAGATTCCATCATTTCTAATTAGATCCCAAAAACTCCTAATTAGATGTGAAAAGTCCAACTTCTAATTAGATTCGAATATCTGTTTTCACATCTAATTAGATTCAAATTAAACCTGAAAAACTTCTAACTAGATCTGAAAATCATGCTTTCTTGAAATAGATGTGAATGAGTTCTAATCCCATCGCAATCCATTTACCAGAGTAAAGTCACCCGCCCGAAACTGTAAACTTTTTTCAGGTCTTCCGCCATTCGTCTACATCATTTTCAACACGTCGATCCGCTCGAAAATCTCCTTCTGTAACCTGCGAATCGTGCGTGTTTCGCCGTCGGACGCCACGAGAAAGTCGACGACGCAGGCCGACAGTCAGAAGAGAACGGCGACGATTTTCTGAATTCTCTCTCTCGCTATTGTATCCATTGTGTTCTTGCCATAGTTGTGCAAATTTCTCTCTATTTTCAATTTCTTCTTTTCAATATAAAAGTGAAGCAAGTTTACAATAGCACGACACCCCAAAAAAAATGATGAATGTTTCTGCGCTTCTACTTCTCCTCTCGATTTTCGTTACAACCCTGGTATTCGCCTCATTTCTGAAAAATCTTCAAATTAAAATCCGTGTCCAGAACGCGTACGCAATCAAAAACGTGACGGTGGATCGGGCGGTCGATCAGATGCTTTTGAAGATTGAAAATTCGGTGCGGGACCACAATTCGACCGACTTCCACTCGTTTTTCTCGCCGCATTTCGATTCGGAGTGTGCGTGGAAGTTTATCGAGATGAAAGAGAGAGTGTGGAAGAGGTGTAGACGGATGAATCGCTCCGAGTTTTGATTTTTTTTCTGGAAAAGAATAAAAACACCCATCATGATTGATTGTGTCGCTATTCGCATCGAAAGTTTCCAGCGTGGTTCGACCGCTACTACTCGAATCTCAGCTCACATCAACTGGCATCGTTTGTCGTATGATTCTTGCCGCCCTTTTCTTCCGTTTCACCAATGTTTCAGCTCCGACGCTTCGGACACGTGGACGCTCGAGGTGTCGACTTCAAATTCAAGTTCTCCGAATCGCACAACGTCAACGATCACATGTTGCTGCGCTCGTTCATCGCGTGGACCTCAAAAACTCCGAATAATGATTTTGCCATCGATACTGTTCGATATTATGGAGAGTACTGATTATTTGAATGAAAATGAGATTACGCCGGCTGATTTCACTTATATAAACCTTATTGGACGGAATGTTCATGCGTCGATCCTTTCAAATGCTCAATTTCGATTTGCGACATTTTTTGCATGAGATGCACGTGAGAAGGGCGGTCAGGAAGAGTGTCAAAGTGACCAAAATCAGGGAAATATTGTGTTTTTGAACACACTGTCTCCTGCTGCCAGCGCTCATATCATAGCCCTCGGTGCGCCGCTCACCCGTCCTCCCATGTGGTCTAGTGGTTAGGATTCGTGGTTTTCACCCACGCGGCCCGGGTTCGATTCCCGGCATGGGAAGTTTCTTTTTGTCGCTCTTCTCTCCTACGTTATGAACAACAGCCCTAGAAAAACGCACTATTCATTCTCAAAATTTCATTCAGCCGGCAAGTGAAATGGTAAGTTTTCGAAATTGAAGATAAAATTATCGACAGGAAGGATAGGGCCATGAAAAAACTCAATTTTTTATCATAGCGCTCAAATTTCCGTCAGAGGACTTCAAAACGGGCGTCATCTCCGGTCTCTCCTGTTGTGCCGTTCTTTTCGTCTGAAATTATAGTTGTCTTCTCAGAATTCCGACCAAATGTTACCGTGGCGTCACCGGATTTCGCCTGTTTCTCCTTGACATTCGGCTTTTTCGCCGTCTCACCGAGCACTTCGATTTGCTGAAAATGACGGGTTAAAGGGAGGCGTGTGGGCGGGCGACAAACAACTAACCGCCGTTCCGATGGAAGAGGATTCTTGTTCGTTGGCCGAGAAGTTTGTCGATGGTTGAGTGCTCATGACTCGCAGATCATTCGACTGAAAAGCATCGACTTATTAGAGTTTCAGACCGATCGGATCATCACGTCTAGACTTAAAGAATGACGGATATTGAGAGAAAATGCTCAACTACAAAGTTGTTCAGCTTGAAAATTGCAACAATTGTTCAGTTGATCACTTTTTGAAATAATCATTGAATCTTGAAATATAAGTGTTCAAAGATCACTACTACTTTTGAGCAACTTTTCTCTGATTTTTGTGGTCAAAGGCGATGAAAAATGATTGTTCGACATGAAAACACACTAATTGTCACAGAATTAATGACGTTTTGGCGCATTTTTCGCGGATTTCGCTTTTTCGAAATTTTGTTTTTTTTTTCCTAAAAACCGCACTTCTCATTTTGCTCTGGGAACTCGATCGCAATCTAATTAGAAAACTTTGAAATCTAATACGAACTCGTTTGAAATAGAATTTGCTTCAATTAGATTACAAAATCTTCTAATTAGATTGCAATGGTTTCTAATTAGATTGCAATTTTTTCTTATTAAATTGCAATTCAGGAAAAATATATTGAAATCTAATACGATTTTACTGGAACTTCAATTAAATCTGATTAGTTTGCGAAATAGAGCGTTTTCTTATTAGATTGCAAACTCTTCTAATTAGATTGCAATCGAGTTTCCAGAGTGCGCTTTTTTGCGCTTTTTTGCCCGTTTTCAGACAGAGTTGGTTTTGAGAATGATAAATTACATAAATACAAGCATTTTGAGCGTTCGAACCGCGAAAATTACCGAAAAGCAACTGAAATTCACGCAGTTTTAGCGAAAAACCTTCAAACTTGACCAAATTTGACGCTTTTGCGCTTAAAAAATTCGTAATAGCCTATACAATCGGTTTATCGAGAGAAAAATCAGAAATTATCGATTTTTCGTGGCTAATCTGGCAAAAAACACAAATTTCGCTGTTAAAATTTGAATTTCGCGCCAATGTATCGCTCTATTGGGCGGGGCGCACTTGCGCTCATTGTCAGCTCTGACAAAAAAACAGTTTGAAACAGTAAAACGCTCACCCTCTCCGGTTTCTTCCGCTTGGTCCTGTCAGTCGACCGCATCTCCTTGTTGCTCGTCGCCCGCCGCTCCTCCTGCCCCACCTTATTCTCACTTTTCCGGCTCTTTTTGCTCGTTTTCTTCGCCGACACCGCCGCGCTCTTGTTGCTGCTCTTCGACGGCGTTCCGGCGTCCACTTTGTCCGAGCTCTTCGTCGTGTTCGGCGACTTTGCCGGCGATTCCGACGCTTCTCGACGGCTTTTATCGTGTTTTCTCGAGCCGCAAAACGTGACGATTTGGATGGGAATGAAGAGGAAGACGAACGCGTCGGACAGTTTGTTGAGCAGTCTGAAACGAGTTTCGAGTTCTAGTGGAAAGATGGAACGTCTCAAGACCCGATCGGAATTGTCGAATGAAAGTCTTGAAATGAAGGCATCGCTTGAAATTACAGAATATTGAAGGTGTGGAGAATCTGGCGAACGCTTGCAATTTTAGGTTTTTTGAACAAACTCACTCTAAAATATTATCATCATCATTATCGAAAAGTCGAAGTGGCCGGATCCACGTCGTTTTTGTTTTTTTTGGGAAACTAGTACAAGTCACGGTTTCCGTAAACATTGTAATATTGTCCGTATCTTAGTTGTCGGTGAAGATAATGCTCACTATCAGCAAAATATTATGAACATTTTTCCAGCTGACAACTTTTTGATATCTCTACAGACAGCTAAGGAATATCGTCTTGAATAATCAGGAAAACGTGGCGAGCAGTGTTGAGCGGAATTCCGTCTTCCGTCTTCCGTAAAAAAAATTTTCTGCCGTCTGCCGTCTGCCGTCTTCCGTCTTCCGTCTTCCGTCTTCCGTCTTCCGTCTTCCGTCTTCCGTCTTCCGCCTTCCGTCTTCCGTCTTCTTCCGGGATTTTTTCTTCTTACCGTAAAAGAGTAATAGCTTTTCAGAAGCCATTTACTAGCCCCCGAAGAAGGCGAATTTCCACGGGCAGTGACCCAGATCCAACATTTTTGTTGTTTAGTTATTTTTTTCAAAAAAAAAACGGGGAAAAAGGTTCTGCATTAACGATTTTTTTGTTCCGTCTTCCGTCTTCCGTTTTCCGTCTTCCGTCTTCCGTTTTCCGTGTTCCGGATTTCAAAATTCCATTTCCGCTCAACTCGAGCTGTTGATTATCACCCAAAACGTTTTTCCGGGTCCAAGTGACGTCATCCGACTCGAAATGTTCATTGGCGACACCACAACAAGCATAAAACTGTCTATCTTCTCCGCAAAATCTGCATCTCGTCCACGCGTTCGTTCCCAATTCCCACCACCATCCCTATTCGTTCCAAAAACAGATCGTCGTCTGGATTCGTTCGTGGATGACGAGAGAGGGGATCTCGAGACGATACCCGGAATTGTCTAGCAACATTTGGTGAGCGGCGAGCGAGCGGATAGTACAAAGGACAGGTTTGCCGCCGCCGCCGCCGCCGCGCCGCTTTTCTTATTCCAAGACGACATCTTCTTATCAATTGTCCATCTAGCGAGGCGGGTGGGATCAGGATTTAGGTCAAAATCCATACATACACACGATTTCGCTTTTCATTTGACACAGCTTTCGCCCCCCGCCGCCGCCGCCGCTCTCTTTTCCTTCCAATTCCACACCACTCTTCTCTTTTGTTTCTGCAGCAGGAGGCGACGAAATGAAGATCGTTTGCATTGGCGCGGCGCCGACGGCTCTCGGAGCTGCCTATCGGCTCAATGAGCTCAAGAACGAGGGAAACGAGGCGGCCAAGCAGGCCGAGATTGTGCTTTTCGAGCAGGTAAGACCATTTTGCCACGAAATATTTTTATTTCAACTTTTTGAAACTGAAATTGTGCAGGAAGCGATCGCCGGCGGACTGTCTTGCACCGTAACCGACGAGAAGGGATTTCTGTGGGACATGGGCGGTCACATCACGTTCAACCACAACTTTCCGTACTATGAGAAGGCGACGCAGTGGGCTGTGGACGAGTGGAATAAGTTGGCGCGAAACTGCATGGTCGACATGAATTATCTGTACGACACGAAGGGAATTCATCTGGTTCCGTATCCGGCCCAATTCGCCGTGCCGCTTTTCCCGGACGCTGTCAAGAACAAGTGTTTGGCGGATTTGAAGGAGCGATATGAGAATGTAGTGTGTGCCACTGACTATTGTTATTCTTCGTTTTCAGCCTCAGGACGCATCGACTCCGGATAACTTTGAGGATTGGGTCCTTCAACACTTTGGCCCCACCATCCTCAACACCTTCTTCAAGCCGTACACCAAGAAGGTGTGGACTGTCGAGCCGTTGAAGATGTCGCCGAATTGGGTGGGAAGCCGTGTCGCCAAGCTTCCACAGGAGAAGCTCGAAGAGTTGTGCTCTATGGATCAGGAGGAGCTGGCCAACGCCGATTTCGGATGGGGACCAAACTCGTATTTTACGTTCCCAAAGTACGGCGGCACTGGAAATGTGTGGAACTCGATGGCGAAGAAGTTGCCGAACGAGTGGTTCCAGTTCAATAACAAGGTGACCGGCGTGAACCACAAGGAGAAGACCGTCGAGGTTCTTGCAAAGGGTGAGAGCGAGCCGACCAAAGTGTCCTACGACATCCTTCTCAACACGGCGCCAATCGATCAGCTCGTCAACAACACGCGGATCACCGCTCCGCTCGACATTGTTCACAACAAGGTGTTCATCGTGGGAGTCGGTCTTCGCAAGCCGATGACGTCGTTTCTGGAGAAGTTCACGTGGCTCTACTTCCCCGACCGCGAAGTGCCGTTCTTCCGAGTCACCATTCTGAGCAGATACGGAGAGGTGACGCCGGACAGCGACAAGTACTGGTCGGTCATGTGCGAGTGCGCCCGTCCCATCGATGATCCGGTTCGTTTTTTTTTGTTCGCCGACTGCTGCTGCAAATCTTCAATTATCAAGCGCCTATATTGCAGATCACCGAGGAGAAAATGGTGCAAAAGACGCTCGACGGTTTGGTGATCAAGGACATGATCACTCGTGAGGCTATTGAGTCGGTCTACTCGATCACTCTTCCGTACGGATATCCGATTCCTACGCCAAACGTAAGTGTGTTGCCTCCTAGTATGTATACCAAAGTTGAGAAGAATTTTTATCTTTTTTAGAAAATTTTTTCATGAAATGTGATCAATTGACGAAATGTAGAGCAAAGTGAACTGTGCTCATAGAAAAATAATTGTAAATTTAGCTTTTCATACAAAAAAGTTATTCGAGTACGGAAGACGGAAGGACAACAACTCGCATAACTTTTTTGTATGAAAAGTTAAATTTTCAATTATTTTTCTATGCGCACAGTTCACTTTGCTCTACATTTCGTCAGTTGATCACATTCCATGAAAAAATTTTCTAAAAAATATAAAAATTGTATACTCTTGTCGAGACGATCGATTTCAGCGCGATCGCGAGTTGGCGCGTGCTCACGGAGAGCTCGAGCGTCATCAGATCTACTCGCGCGGCCGATTCGGTGGCTGGAAGTACGAGGCGTCGAACCAGGATCACTGCTTCATCCAGGGCAAAGAGTTCATCGATCGAGTCATTCTGGGCGAGCCGGAGAAGTTGTACAAGACCGGAGTGGCCACCATTCCACGCGGTTAACTCACTTTTGGAAGCGGATACTGTTTCTAGCGATTTTCGTATACAACCGTGCAATTTTGAGCCTAATAAAACAGTGTGAAGTGAAATCGTATGTTTATCCAACCAGCGAAGTGTTCAATAGTACTGTGTTTGACAATTGCGGCGGCGTTTGTTGGGAGATGAGCACGGATTGAGGGGTTAGGGTGCGTGATTGGTTGTGCGCGAACGGATGCGCTCGATCGTCCGGCGATAGCGAGCCGAGCACGACGACGAGGCACAGGAAGAGCACGAAGGCGAGCCAGACGAGCAGGAGACACAGCTTTTTGTGACGGCACATGCACTCTTTGCACAATTTTGACTTCTGCAACGAACTGGGTGTGGCCGAGCTTTGAATATACATTTTCGTGAAATTTGATACGGATCTATATCTCAGCCGTCTGTAGAGCTATCAAAAAGTGGTCAACTGATAAAATGTACAAACAAAAATTCTTAATGCCACGTCCAAAGTCTTGGAAAAACCGGAAAAACCGCTGGTTTTTCTGTCCAAAGTCGGCCGAAATTTGCGTGAAAAACGGGGAGTGCGCACAGCTCAACGAATGTGACCGTACCCCTAAAACTACGGTATTTTTTGAAAATTTGTGTTAATTTCTTGAGGCAATTTGAAAATATTCAAATTTCTTGCGCAAATTTTCAAAAAATACCGTAGTTTTAGCGGGTACGGTCGCATTCGTTGAGCTGTCCCGTTTTTCACGCAAATTTCGGCCGATTTTGGACAAAAAAACCTGCGGTTTTTCCGGTTTTTCCGAGACTTTCGACGCGGCATAATGGTTTGCATTGTATCGGTAAAATTTAAATTTAAAAAAATAAAAAGCTACCTCATAAGTGATCGCAGGCAGACTATATCGATAGACGGAAACTCGATCCGTCGACGCGTTCCTCCACTTCACCCGTCTCACACGACTATCATTCTTCAGATGATTTTCCAGCGTTTTGATTGATATTACCGTAATCTGAAAGTGAAAAAATTCGGGGAAAAAGATCAGAAAAAGCACGAACCTTATTACAATTGACATCCTTGACCCATAAAAAGTACATTTGATCGTCACGCGGCGTCGAGTCCAGAAATTTTCGGATTTGTGTCAACTTTTTCTCGCCTAACGAGGCTATGAAGACGTCCGCTTGAGCTCCGACCGGTTGCTCACAAATCTAAACGATGGACACTTCGAGAAACGCGTAAATTGAGTGGAAAAGTACCGTGGAGGGACCGGGCTCGTCGCCGTAAATCGAGAAAATGGAAGGTGAGACGGGCCGGCCATCCTCCATATCCATGTCTTTCTTCGAGTCCTCTTCATTCGTGCTCAGCGCCGCGTATCCGAACGTTATCGAATCCGATTTTTCGTCTTTTCGCTCTCTGAAATGTAAAATTGTTCAGTTTCAGTTATACACGGTCTCCAGAGCTGACAATGGGCCCAATAGAGCGATACATTGGCGCGAAATTCAAATCTTAACAGCAAAATTTGTGTTTTTTGCCAGATTAGCCACAAAAAACCGATAATTTCTCATTTGTTTCACGATAGACCGATTATATAGGCTATTACGAATTTTTTAAGCGCAAGAGCGTCAAATTTGGTCAAGTTTGAAGGTTTTTGGCTAAAACTGCGTGAATTTCAGTTGCTTTTCGGTAATTTTCGCGGTTCGAGCGCTCAAAAAGCTTGTATTTACGTAATTTATCATTCTCAAAACAAATTCTGTCTGAAAACAGTCAAGAAAGCGCAAAATGAGAAGTGCGGTTTTTAGGGAAAAAAAACGAAATTTCGAAAAAGCGAAATCCACTAAAAATGCGCCAAAACGTCCATAATTCTGTGAGAATTAGTGTGTTTTCATGTCGAACAATCATTTTTCATCGCCGTTGACCACAAAAATCAGAGAAAACCCGCTCAATTCATGAAAACGCCATTTGGTGTTATAGCACTTCTGAAACTGACAAATTCCGTCGGGAATTGGTCAGCTGATTGATCCCAATTACCGTCGTATTCAGTTGAATAAACACGGTCTCTGATTCGATTCTCTCTTCGGTCACTCAAAACATGTTTTCCCGGGCCCCTCTTCCACTTTTTTCTGCCTCTTCTAGTTCTCTCTCTCACCTGAAGCTCTCGTAGGGCCGTATCGTGACTCGGCGCTCTTGTTTCGACGGCATGTGCACCAGACTGAATCGCTTCGATTTCATCGCCGGCTCTGCCGGCTTCTCGGACATTTTCGGGATCGGAAGCGGTTTGATCGAGGATTTTGGGATGGAGGCGCACGTCGCACGACGTTCCGACGCGTCTGGCATGAGTCTGCAAAAAAAACGGCAATGCTGTGATTGTAGCGATTGGAGCGTAGGCACAATAATGGCGTTTTGAAACGGAAATCGTTTTATTTTTCTTGACAAACGCTCTGGCAATGGGAAAAATCAATACTTCTAGTTTTGCCAAACCGATAACAGAGAAAATAGAAAAACCGAACGTTTATTGACACACTGAAACAGTACAAAAACCTCGTGTTTGAGGTTCGACGACACAAATGCGATGGAAAGAGAGTTGATTTGAGTAATTCGATTAGAAAATGGCTTGTTTTGTTGTCTGTCTCTCTCTCTCTTTTTCCCGTTTTTTGAAAAAAGTTCAAGTGCGTTGACAAGTGAAGAGTGAAGACATTTTTTTGAGGATACCGAAAACGGAGATGTTGTGAGCAAATCCGAGCAAATTTGCACACACACACACACATACCGACATCACCTCTTTTTTTTCCAATTTGTTTTCAGCCGGTGGCGGCGGCGGCGGCAGTGAGCCAAGAAGAGAAAAGGAGAGAATGTTCGTAATTAGACGGGAAGCACGTCGGGGAAAAACAAAGGAGCGAAGCAAATTGGTGAGAAGAACGCAAGGAATTCGGTGAAAATTGGCAGAGAGGATGCGTGTTTTCGAAGGGAATTTTATCGATTCTACTCGAAAAGTTGTGGAGAAATTCAGGTCAGGAAACTGTAAATGATAAGAAAAATGGATAGTGAGTTCTGATGCAAGCTCACGGAAGTTTGAAAACATTTTTGCGGCCATTTCAGTGTTGTATCGACGAAATCCACGAAACAAAGTTCAACTATTCCGGGAATCAATCAATGTGTTACTTTCCTTATTTCTCTCCTCAAAAATGACCAGCGCGAAACCGAACACTAATTGAGATTTTGTTGTACGAGGCCTAGAAATTTCCTCTGGCATTTCGTTATTAATCTAACGGCGGCCTAATAAGAATAAATTGTCTAGCTAGATTAATAAATTGTCTAGCTAGATTAATAAGTGCTCAAATCAAGTTTGACGCCAACCGTCTGCTGGCTCAAATCTCGATTGCGCCAAGAAAAAACAGTCGAATCTAAAATTAGGTCGCGTTTAGATCAGTAACTTTCTAATTAGATTAATATCGAATTGCGTGAGAATGTCAGCAGTTCGAAAAACTGCTTCTTCAAATGATGGCAAACTGGAACAGTGTTGTTCATTATCTAGATTATTCTCAAAGAAGACTCACACAGCGGAATTGATTGATTCTCCTACTAAACTGATTACTAACATGACGCCCATGAAACGGTAATGGCATGAAACATTTTTAAAAAAAGAAGTGCTCTTGGAGCATTTTCAAGCAGATCAGTTGGTTTTTTAGCAAAAAGCAAGGCTGGGCCTTTGCAATGATCTGATGGAAAAGCGCTGAAAAAATTGGAACGTTCGGTGGTCACTAAATATGAATAATCTGAAGCTCATGAAACAGTAATGTCGCTTTAGTATGTTAGCAATACTGATTCCACATACGCACCGCTCAAGATGACAGTTTGGTGAAACACAAATTTCTGTTTCTCACTCATTCCAAACAATTTTTTCTCATCGTAACGTTTGCTTCTATCTCCATTTGTTCACCCTATTACAAGAAAAGGAATCTGGCTAGAAGTGTGTGTGTGTGTTTTTGTGAAAAATATGAGTAGTAGCACAAAACGAAGAAGGGGGAGAGCATTTCTCAAATTTCCAGCTCGATTTCTTTTCTATTTTCGCCATCTTGTTCTCACTCGCGCGCACACTCACTTTTTCGCCTAAAATTGCCAGACAGATTGGGTTTCGAGCGGCGGCGGCCGGATCGAAATGAGCGGAAGCGACGGGAGAGAAGGAAGGACAGCTGACAGAAACGGGGAAGAGTTTGAGAATGAACACGTTTCTCGTGTTGATTAATTGCCGTGTTTTTGATTGCCAACGAGAGAGGCGACGAGAAAGAAAGTTAGTTAGCGAAGGGAAGACTCTTCCGGTCAACTGGGAATTCCGTCTTCCGCGCTTCAGCATGAAAAACGGCAAGGAACGGTAGATCGCAACCAGAGTTGAGCGGAAATGGAATTTTGGAAGACGGAAGACGGAAGACGGAAGACGGAAGAAAACTTTTTTCCCGGAAAACGGAAGACGGAAGACGGAACAAAAAAATCGTCAATGCAGAACCTTTTTCTGCGGTTTCTTTTGAAAAAAATAACTAAACAACAAAAATGTTGGATCTAGGTCACTGCCCGTGGAAATTCGCGTTCTTCGGGGCTAGTAAATGGCTTCTGAAAAGCTATTACTCTTTTACGGTAAGAAAAAAAATCCCGGAAGACGGAAGACGGCAGACGGAAGACGGAAGAAAAAAATTTTTACGGAACACGGAAAACGGAAGACGGAACAAAAAAACCACGGAAGACGGAAGACGGAAGACGGAATTCCGCTCAACACTGATCGCAACCCGAGCACCCACTTGTTCTCATTTTTGGGAGCTAATCAAATGTAAGCGTCGCAATAAGTTATCCAGATGAGTGAAAACCTTGATTTGGAAGATAAGAAGGTATTGAAACAGAAGAATTCGTGTTCGAACCCAGGGCGAAACTAATTTTTCCCAAAAACTATGAGTTTTCGGTTTCAACTCGACACAATCAGCAGCTCTCACAAATCGTATTCAATTAAATCGGAAAACATTTAAAAGTAGTCATGTTTTTGACGAAGCCGTACGCATTGACACTTGTTTTCATTACCGTCCCAGGTGAACTACGCGCAAAAAATGTTCGTGAAACTATCAAGTTATATGTAGGTCAAACTTGTCAAATCCTCCGTTTCAACAAGTACACAAGAAACATAAAAGTACATATGAATTCGATGCCTTAAACTTTCGCGCTGACAAAATTGTGTATCTCGTAGCGTGTTTGGTGAAATTTCGCTCAAAATGACTAACAAAACGCTCGCAAAAACAGCGATTGTGGTGGAATTCGGCGGGCGGAAAATAAAAATAATTTATGAGCCTTTTGTCATGCCACAGACGTTCGTCGAGAAATTTCGAATGAGGCAGTGGTATTGGGTTTTGTTGAAAAGTTATCGTGGCAGTGGGCGGATGTGCTTTTCGAAAGGTGTTGAAACATACAATTACTTGAAAATTGTGCCGTTTAGCCGATATTTTGATCAGTGGCGTCTCTAGAGCTTTATGAACGTCACGTTTGGAACCAGCTTCCTTCTTTGAAGAATTTCAATTAAAACGACGGCCGAATGACATGAGATTTCGAAGGAAAAGGTCAGCCGAAGACGAAGAAGGAGGAGGGGGGGATACGAGCAAGAAAGGCGAGGGGAAATGAGGCAAATGCGCACTTTGAGCTCTTGAGACATGCGCAACGAAAGCAGGAAACTTGTTTGAGCGACAGGCAGTACCAGGGTTCGCGATTTTTCGATTTACTACTCGACGGACCGGTGAGGAACAACAACAGAAATTATGTAGTCAGTTAGCAGCTATTAGACATCCAAAATAGGTCTATGAAGACCTTTTGACCCAATTACAATGTTCAATAGATAATGTTCAAAACGACTCTGTTTCATGTCATCCACAACTTTGTGACCTTAACGCTTTCATCTGATTTGTATGCCGTTTGTCCTTACAGGTAATTTTCGGCAGTTTGCCGATTCCATGCCGCCTCCTTGCCGAACCCTTGCCGAACCCTTGCCGAACTATATTACCTGAGATAACGACTTTATCATAAAGTGTGCGTGTGAATCAGAGAAGGCTACCTATTCTCTACTAATCAATTATTAAGACTAGACTAAAGCGAACATTTTGCCCTACTATTTATTCTAAAAGTATTCTAATACACTTGAAACCGAGGTCTAGAAGAGAACGTCTGTATTGTTGTAGTAATTTCTGATCATTCAGCCAGTGCAGTGCGGACAGTCAATATTACACCAGAAAAGGACACAATAACAAGCGGGAAATTGTAGCGGTGTCTCATTATTTCGTTCATTATTAAGATCACACACTTCCAACTAACCGAATACATTTAAAATTTGTGAAACTGGCAAAATTTAGTAGCTCTGGCATTTCGTTATTAGTCTAACGGCGGCCTAATAAGATTGATATGACACCTAATTAGATTAATAAATTGTCTAGCTAGATTAATAAATCTTCTAGTTAGATTGGCTCAAATCTCGATTGCGCCAAGAAAAAAATAGTCGAATCTAAAATTAGGTCGCGTTTAGATCAGTAACTTTCTAATTAGATTAATATCGAATTGTCAGAGAGCTCACAATTTTGTTTGCATTTTAGGTGTATCAGATGAGTCTCGCCGCTTTTCGTCTACTCGAAATCGCTATTTCTGGAATCCTTTGAAAATGTTCACAAAACTTTTCGAAATTGGCTCAACATGAGGATCCTTATCTTTCGCTTTTTACGTTTTTTACGAAAATCAATCGGCACAAAAAAGAAAGGTTTTCGTGGAAAACGCGAGAATGACGAAAACGGCAGGTGTTTCGGCGCGGCAAAGTCAGAAAACGCGCATGATTTTTCGGGTTTTATTCAATTTGCGAACGACGAGCGTATGACTAATTTCTTGTGTGTTTTTTTTTCGCTGTTCCCCGAGCAACCGGAAAACAGGTACAAAGTGACGAGAGCGGGAATTGTGAAGAAAGAACGGAAAAGAGAGAGACGTGGAGAAATGGCACGATTTCTGAAAGGGATTTTTAAGATTCAACATGTTTCGCAACTGGCTAATAATAAGTGAATGTTGGAAAAACGATAGTGACATGGAAATTCGTGCATTTTTCCAGTGTCGACGCTCCGATGCCGTAAATCGACACAAATGTTTCGGCCGGGCGACAATTTTACACGATTTCACTCAAATTTTACGAGAAATATGAACGATTGCAATTAAAAACGTTTTCACAGCTGTAATTATTCGAAAACCTTGTGAAACACAAAAAGATTGCTCAATCTGATCTCGAAGGGGAAAAACGAGAAACTGGCAATTAGCGAGTTGCGTGAGATAAACAGAGACGGAGAGAAGGAGTGGGGGGAGGGGAACTAATTGGATTTGAGGTTATTTATATGTGTACACAGAAACTGAACTTGTGATGGCAGTTTCAACTCTCCATGATAAATGTCTCATTTGGAAGTTTCACATTCTTGCCATAGCATCGGAAAAAACAATTTTAAGGCCGCAATTTGACGTGACGGTGAACATTGCGTACAATGCTTCATATCTGACGGAATTTACCGAAGAAATGCCATTTTTTCGAAATAATAGCAGACTTTTAACCGAAAAGCAAGAGATTTCATGTTTTCTCAAAAGTGTACAAGGTGAAACTTCCGGGCTGACGCGTGTTTCCCGGAAAGAAACATTTCTGGGAAGAGCTTGACTAGTGAGACCAGTTCACAGATCTTTCTAACAATCGAAAAATACAAGTTATGACAGTGAAACGGAACAGTGGATAGATTTGTTTTTTCTAGGGATCAAATCGAGCCGCCGCTTCTTCGGCGCAGAAAAAGAGGAGAGGAAAGTGCCTTTTCGCCTCTCGCTCGCCTCCCTTTGTCCCCTCCAGTGCTAACGAGTTGGACGACGACGGCAAATGCGATTTAGAGGCGCTCCGATGCTCTCTTCATCTTTTCAAGCCACCACACACAAAAAAAAACGCTCATTCGGAGAGGGTGGGGGGAACACGTCGGAAAATGGAGTGGTGGACAGCAAACAGGGAAGTGGAAAAGAAATTGGATGGCGTTGGACGGAGGAAATTAGCATAGAGAGAGGAAGAGCAAAAAAAGATGCACGCAGAGATTAGTTTTATGATTTTGGTCCAAAGAGGGGAAAAGGAGGTTTGCAAACAAAAAAATCTGATTTGTTTAGCAAAAAAAAAACGTGAAAAAACGTCCACTTAAAGCCCCCATCATTCTCCGAGAAAAATGAGATAATTTAAAAGAGAAAATTTCAGAGTTGAGCGGAAATGGAATTTTGAAATCCGGAAGACGGCAGACGGAAGAAATTTTTTTTGCGGAACACGGAAAACGGAAGACGGAAGAAAATTTTTTTCCCGGAAGAGAGAGACGGAAGACGGAACAAAAAATCGTCAAAGCAGAACCATTTTCTCCGGTTTTTTTTTGAAAAAATAACTAAACAACAAACATTTTGGATCTGGGTCACTGCCCGTGGAAATTCGCGTTCTTCGGGGCTAGTAAATGGTTTCTGAAAAGCTATTACTCTTTTACGATAAGAAGAAAAAATCCCGGAAGAAGACGGAAGACGGAAGACGGAACAAAAAAAAACCACGGAAGACGGAAGACGGAATTCCGCTCAACACTGGCAAATTTGCTTTTCATCTTCCAGACACTGCTCTTTGGCTAGGCTGAAAACGCGTGAAACAACGGAAACAATGTGACCTCGCCACGTGGCTTTTCGCTTATCATCTCTCGCTCTCTTCGATCTATTCGGCCGCCGTTTTCCACACGAAAATGGCGACGAACAAGTTGTCGGTGATCGAGGAACGCACAGAGACCCCTTCTGGCGTCGTGTCCACGCTCTCCAATGTGACCAGGTGAGCATGCACACCTAAAGAATTAGTACCGTCACACACACTTTGCAAACATTTGTCGCATTTTTGAAACCATAATAAATTAGTAATAAACCCCGCTGTTTTCTTCAGTTCCGAAGAGCCGATTTCGAGTAAGATGGGAATGGCGGTGCGTGCGTGTCAACTCGGCGAACTCGAGACCGTCCGGTTTCTTCTCGGCGGCTACGTGTCGGCCGACGAACTCGACTCGGACGGATGCGGACTTTTGCATTGGGCCGCCATCAACAACAAGGTCGACATCATCAGACTGTGGGTCGCTTCAAAAGTTTTTGGATGTTATCTACATACTTTATTTTTGTGTCGCAGCTTCCAAGCGCGCTCATACTCGGCAATTTTCAATACGATATCAAAACTGTTCAATTTTGCATTTCCAGCCTGCTCTCCTACCACGCGAACATCGACATCATCGGCGGAAACATGCAGTCGACTCCTCTTCATTGGGCGTGTCATAATGCTCAACTCGCAGCCGTTGTCACTCTTGTCATGGTCAGTCAGCCACCATTTCTGCTCATTGATAGGCATCGAACCGCTTCAGAACGGAGCGAGTGGCTCGATCAAGAACGTGAACGGAGAGACGCCGTTGCACATCGCCGCAGTTTCTGGAAACTTGACACTTCTCGCCTATTTGCTCGTCAAATTCGATCATATCAAAGATGCGCGCGACAATTTGGGTGACTAGAGGGACCTGAATCATTTTCTAAAACATCCTTCAGGCCGTTCGGCTCTGATGCTCTCCTCCCACTCCAGTTTTGGTCTGTTTCCGACGCGAATCTTCATCAAATGCGACGCCTTTCTCGATTTTACCGATGACAAGTCGGGCGAGACGGCGCTGCACACGATGATGTCGCGCCAGAATTGGAGAGGAGCCGTCGAGCTGCTGTGTGCCGGCGCCGACGAGACGATCAAGAATCGAGAGGGACAGACGGCGTTCGATTTGGTCGACAAAAAGGTTGAAGAACACGTTCGAGGTGTGGTTCGGACGTTTTTCCGAGTTAAATTTGTCTTCACACGGTCTCCAGAGCTGACAATATGGGCACCTAATGGCGTTTTCATGAATTGAGCAGGTTTTCTCTGATTTTTGTCGTCAAAGGCGATGAAAAATGCATGTTCGACATGAAAACACACTAATTCACACAGAATTAATGACGTTTTGGCGCATTTTTCGCGGACTTTGCTTATTCGCCTTCGCCGCCTAAAAACCGCACTTCTCATTTTGCGCTTTCTTGACCGTTTTCAGACAGAATTGGTTTTGAGAATGATAAATCACGTAAATACAAGCATTTTGAGCGCTCGAACCGCGAAAATTACCGAAAAGCAACTGAAATTCACGCAGTTTTCGCGAAAAACCTTCAAACGGATAAATGTGATTTGCGACTTGACCAAATTTAACGCTCTTGCGCTTAAAAAATTCGTAATAGCCTATACAATCGGTCTATCGAGGGAAAAATGAGAAATTATCGATTTTTCGTGGCTAATTTTGCAAAAAACACAAATTTTGCTGTTAAAATTTGAATTTCGCGCCAATGTATCGCTCTATTGGGCGGGGCGCACTTGCGCCCATTGTCAGCTCTGGAGACCGTGAATTCAGAACACGTGGCGACTCGACTGATCCGTGAGAACGGAACGATTTGGGACAAAGTCACGTCTCGCTGGTTCTTCGTCCAACTCCTCAGCGCCACAATCACGGCCATCTGCATGGGCGCCGGTCTCGGATTGTACTACCTGACCGGCTTCTGGCCGCTGGTCTCCGCCATGATCGTCTCGACGATCGGTGCGATTTTCGTGTTTCGAAGACGACGCATCGACGAGTTGGCGTTCCTTCCGGTCACCTACATTTGCTGGATGGGCATGGCCGAGTTGGCGATTTTGTGAGTTGTAGCCGAAACTAACCTGATCAACGCATTACTAGAATCTTCGACACGGACGGCTTCATTCACTGGTCGATTCTGATGCTTCTATGCTCCATCTGGGTCATTTCTGCCACGTTTTACTGGGTGTAAGTGTCCATCCACCGTCCGTGCAAAGCTCCAATTTCCTTGCCCTTGTCAGCCTGATCATCACAAATCCGGGAGCGCTCGAGCGCAGCGCCGATCCGTTCGCCAAACTCGTTCGGAACGTCGAGGAGCGGGGCGTCGAGTCGTACTGCTTCACGTGCTGGATTCCGCGGCGTCGCGGCTCGCACCACTGTTCGCAGTGCGACACGTGCGTCGACGGATTCGACCATCACTGTCCGTGGATTAACAAGTGCGTCTATCGGCAGAACATTCGCTTCTTCCTCCTCTTCTGCCTCACCAACTTTTTGTTCGACGTGCTCTACGCGCCGCTGCTCGCCTACATCGCCGTCGTTTCCGTCGATCTCAACGGGTTTAGTGAGTCTCTGAAAAATACGTTGAATTTATCGATTTCCGACTGATTATAAACGTTTTTGTGTGCGAAAACTTGGCAATTTTGGCCGGAAACTCGAACTTTTTTCGTAAAATTGGAAATTATCGATTTTTGTCGTTTGAGAGTTTTTGAGGCAAACAGAATCTGCAAATTTTGAAAAATGAGCTCGCTTGCAGACGAAACCCTCCGCGATCACGGAATTCTCGTCATCAGTTTCTTCATCTCAATCTTGCACGTCATTGGCGCCGGCGCGATCACGTACACACAACTTTCGCAGGTCTCTCGCCACGTCACCACCATTGAGACGTTGCGAAAATCGCAAGAGGCGGGCAGTGAAAAGTGAGCGCAGATTTGAAGAAGCATCGAGTGAACTGTGATCATTTCAGAAGCACATCGGAAGAGTTTGACCCGTGGAACCATCGGCCGTCCGTGTCCACGAGGATCCGAAACGTATGGAATCTTTTGGCTTTTGATGAGTTTGGCGATGAGACGGATCGAATTGAGAGCTCGGAGACGTCTTCCGATTTGACCACCACCACTTTTACGCGAGTTTAAGACCGGCATCCCCAATTGTTTCCTCCGTTTTTTTTTTGAATTTCGAATGTTTTTTGTCTGAACACAATAAAGGAATTATTGTCAGTCCCTCAGACTACTCCATGCAAGTTTGGATTGAGATCACGGGGGGAAAAACTGCACTGGGTACCATTAGATCCGATCATGCTGATCGGATCATCAAATGTCAAGTATATTGATTTGAAACCGAAAATTGTCAATTTTTGAAAAAAATTAGAGCTTCTCGGTCTCGAATCCAAATATCTCAAATTAAGTATCCGATCAGCCTTAAACGTTCAAACTTAGAAGCGCCAAACCAAGACTGATCATCGTGTGAAGTAAGGATGCCATCGAATAATATGAAATAGCTATTGGGTCAAAAGAACAGTTCCCGAAATGCGAAGGATGCAAATAATGGAATAAAAAGTGAGCAAATTAGGTTAGTCTTCGTCACAACTGGATTCGTAGTCGATGGCGACGTGGAGACAGTTCTCGACGGCTTCCGAATCCATCGCCTGAGTGTGCTCCGCGTCTTCGGGCTCATCCGGCTCCTCTATTTTGATGTACGTCCCGTTCACCAGCTCTTCCATCCCCTCATGGATCGATCTTCTGCTCTTATTGCTCGCCGGCTCTTCTTCTTCCTCTTCCTGATTCTCAATCGGTTTCTCCTCATCTTCTGACGTCTTCCTGCTTCGTTTCACCTCCACCAGCACGTCGTTCTCATCCACCTGTATCTGATGACCGAGTTTCGCTTTGGCGCTGCAAAAAGTGATGTGTAAATGCGCTCCATCGCACTTTCGGGTGCAAATTCAATTCGGTGTTTTTCGGTAGAAAACGAGCAGAGCGCTGTTGTTCCTTTAAACGAAATCGGTGAATTCTCAGCTCACCTGATCCGAATCGGAAGTGGAATCGGAATATCGAGCAAATAGTAGAGCTGCATACGATCGCGAATTTTGATTCCGTCGATTTTGTGCAAATTCGGAACCATCTTTTTGCGATAACTGAAATTTGGCATTAAATTAGAGATTAATGGCCCGGGAGACGAACTGAGACGACAAATTCGAGGGGCTCCTGTCGCTTTTCGTGTCGTTCACGAATTTCTGCCAAAAACTGAGTCCTTTCGGTTTGATTTTCCCGTTTTCCTTCAGTTTATTGGAAATGTAGAGCCACATTTGCCGGTCCTCCGCGTCGGTGAACGCCTTTCTTCGCGGCGATTCGTCCATTTCCTCGATTTTCGGCGTATTTCGCTCTTCCGAAACTTGCGATTTCTCCAGACACTCTGGCATCATTTTCCACGTTTTCACCAGGTTCTGCGAATCGACACGCACCTCGACCCGGTCCGTTTCGGCCAAATGGTACTGTGCCCCGGTGTCGGCGGGCACTTTCAGCTGGACGCCCATATCCATTTTGATACGTGGTTCGATGTTCTGTTGCCAAAGATCCGGAAGCATTTCGCCGACGAAGCTGTGAAACGGGTTGATGTTTTGCGGGTGCAAGCATATCCAACTCACTGATGGGCCAGAACAGTCGCCGATGCACGAGTATCAATCTGAACGGTCCACAGAAACTCCTGCCAGAACGCGCGCGTTCTCACTCGGCTCGCACGCGAATTATCGAACTTCTCGCTCATAAACTTCCACATTTGGAGCTCGACGCCGCGCGAAACGGCGATTTCGTCGTCGTCGAAAACGTCGCCGCCCGGCTCTTTTCGCACTTTTTGCGTCGATTCGCCGGTGCCACGTGGAGCCGCGTCGACAAATCGATAGTCCTCGAGAATCCGATCAGAGTTGAGATGAAGAATTGCGGAAAACACGGCTTCCATTCTGGAAATTGGAAGTTTTTTGGTGTTTTACAGGAATGTGTACATTTGCTCAACGTGCTCCGAAATTTCAATGTGCAATCGTTTGTAGAGCTCCAAAATGTGCTCTCTGGGCAGCAGAAACTTGTACAATCGGCCTTTCATCGTCGAATTGTAGCTGAAAATCAGAAAACTCAAGAAAAAACTGTGGTGTTAGGTCAAAAACTCACAACTTGAACATTTTGTTGCAGGAAATCGGCGTCTCGTGCTCCTGTTTGTACTCTTCGAACAAATCCACATCGACACGCTCATACTCTCGGTTAACGATAATTTTTCTGAATAAAAACTCAATTTTCAACACTTTTCTGCCGGAAAAAAAACTGACTTGTGAATAAATTCCCAAATGGACATCTCGTTATTAATCGTCAATTCGTAATTTGTAGGCATTTTGCTGAAAAAAAAGCGACACCTTTTTTTTGCATTTCTGCCGCACACTTTTGACGGTCTTTAGCCGATTACGTAATGTTTGACTTCGGTTTTTGTTTCTATTGAGAAAAGAAGGACTTGGACCCAAAGGTAATGTCGAAACTTGTCGCAAACTGAATTTTTAATAAATTCATAAGGTTTCTTGGATTAAACTGTTCATTAAACTTTAAAGACATTCTGCTATATTTCAGGTTAGGAAACGCGTAAAAAATGAGAAAACTAGATAGTTAGTCGTTCGAGCTGAAGCAGAGGCGTCTGCGCAAAAGACGGCGTTTCGGTGTTTCAGAAGAATTCTGAGAAACTTTAAAATTATATTTATTCCGAATTCGATCAATAACCTCCTGATTTTGCTCCAAGTTGCGTTCCGGTGACATTTCCTTCGAGCGCTTTTGCATTTTGCTCTCCGGCTCCGGCTCATGCGGTGTTGGCGTCACTTTCCAACCGATAATCACCTCGTTTTAATCCACAGTGATGTCGTGGCCGAGTTGGACCTTCGCGCTACAAAAAAGTTGTTGTAAATTTCGGTCACGGCATCGAAAAATCGAAAAATAACAAACTTGATGCGAATTCCGAGGGGAATCGGGATGTGAAGGTTGTAGTAGAGCTCCATTCGATCGTTGAGGTCCATTGTCTTGACGGTGTGCAATTTCTCGGCTATCACTTTCCGATAGCTGAAATTTGGCCGAAAATTTAGAGATAACTGGCCCGGGAAACAAACTGAGACGACAGAGTCGAGGGGCTTCTGTCGCTTTTCGTGTCGCTCACGAATTTCTGCCAAAAACTGAGTCCTTTCGGTTTGATGCGCGCGTTTTCCTTCAGTTTATTGGAAATGTAGAGCCACATTTGTCGGTCCTCCTCGTCGGTGAACGCCTTTCTTCGCCGCGATTTCGACGGCGGCGTTTTTTGCGTTTTCGAGCTCCGATCAGAAGATGTCGGCGATTGATAGATGAATTCCCAAGATTCCACCAAATTCTTCGAATCCACACACACTTTGATGCGGTCTCGCTCCGCCAAACCGTACTGTGCGCCGAACTTGACAGGAACTTCCAGCAACTGAATCATATCTATCTTTTCGCGCGGCGTAATCTTTTGCCTCCAAAGTTTCGGAAGCCTCTCGCCAATAAACGTCCACATTTGGCGCTCCACTTTTATCGGAATTTCCGATTCCTCATTTGAATTCTCCGTTTTTTCGAGCATTCCGTCGGAATCTCGCATTCTTCGCTGAAATGTTCGGGAAAATGAGGGTTTACGCGAAAATTGAAAGAATTGATGAGAAATTTGAGAATCTGTCGGAATTTTGCATTCCTCGTCAAAAAAAACAGGAAACAGATGTGAAATTGATCAAAAACTTTGGAAAAAACCAGACAAAGAGCAGAAAATGAACCAACGGGGACTAGAAAATGCGCTGAAAACCTCGGCCATCCAGTGAACGTTTTCAAACTGAATTAATTGAGTTTTTTACAACTTCTGTATGAAAAATGCATTAAAGCATTGTTTTAGATAATAAGTTTCGATTAAACAGGGGAAAGCGGTGAGGGGGCGTGGTTAATTATCCGTCAGAAACTTTCCGTTCGTGCCATTTCCGTCGGGCGCCCTTGCATCGCAGCAAAAATCAAACGTGTTTTTTACAAGCATTCTGAAACGCTTCATTTTTCCGAATTTCCTCTAAAAATCCTCCCGAATTCGATTCATTCCACCTCATCAATTTAGATCCTTCTCTGTCACATACACATGAATCACTCAATGGAAGAGACGGAGAGAAGAAGACGCGTTCAAGTGGAAAACGAGTCGGAAATTGATACTCCTTGAAAAGGGGGCGAGCCGACCCGCGCGGATCTCTTTGTTCTCCGTCGGCGTCTCTTCGTGCCGCGCACTCTCTCGGCCGCCCCTCTTGTGTTACGGTTTGCCGACTTGTCTCTTCCGATTTACCACAAACGCACATGATTTACATGGTTTGCACATTTAGAAGTCATGTTTTGAGGTTCTTTTTCACTGTTGTAACCATTTTTACAAAGTTTTCTCCTCCATTACACATTTTATTCAGACTTGCAACGGGCCGGGCCGGGCCAAAATTTGAAATTTTCCGGCCCGGCCCGTCCCGGCCCGGTCGGCCCGGGAGGATGCACCTAAAAATTCAAAGCGAACTAGAACTTCGAAACGAACATAATTTTAGACTTAAAATTTTATAGACTTAAAAAGGCAATGTTATAGCATAAAAACCTGTTAAAAAATAGAAATTGCTGTTTAAAGTCGCAAAATTTTCACAAAAATTACGAAAATTTTCTCAAGAGTGGGCGGAGCCGGGCCGACCGGGCCGGGCCGGCCCGGGATTTGGCAAGTTTTATTTATTCAAATTTGTCTTCCCGAGCCGTTAATGTCAGAGTTGAGCAGATTTCCGCCTTCCGCCGCTTTTTCCATTCCGCCTTCCGCCTTTTCAAGAAATCGATTCAGCTCAACTTTGGTTTGTCCCGAAAATATAAATGTTAAGCGATAAAGATGCATCTCGCGCGAGTCGAACTTTTCCTTTTTTTTCATATAAATTTCCTGTCAGCGTACAGTTTTCCGATGCCCCTAACCCTCTCTGGCGCCCATTTCTCTTGCACGAATTGATTGGGATCTTGAGTGATTGAGTGACACCTCGCAAATTCGGCGGTGGTGAAATATGGCAAGTAGGCGAGGGCGGTTTGGCGCAGAGATTGATCACTCGGGCAATTGGGTCATCATTTCGAAGCTGAGAGGCGTTGCCCTTTTTTTCCCGTTTCATAAAAGTTGTTTGGAGGTTCGTCTTAATTTCAATCGGTAGAATCTCATTTCTCGAAAAATTGTGCACACTTGACCACTTTTTGATAGCTCCATAGACCGCTGAGAAATATCGATTTGAATGAAGGATGACTAGTATTACTGTTTAATTCTAATCAGATGAATTCGTGAAACGTATCCTCCTCAATAGTCCCAACTATGGCTTCTATCCCAGCATTTTTGCTAGACATTCGACCAAAAAACCTTGAAAAAACACATTTTACGATGCGTTCTCTCGCTAATTCGACCTTGCCCGTCGATGATCAATTGCCGATTTCGTCACCATCCCATCCAATTTGCCTCTTATCTTTTTATCACTCTTTTTCTAATCACAATCTCTCTCTCTCTCTCTCTGCGCAATCTTCTCCTTCGCTCAAGTAGTTTCTGACTCAGCCCGCGCCTACAAACACACTCTTTTTGATATATATATAAAGGAAGAAGAAGTGAGTCATTGACTGTCCAATTAGTGTCACACTTGTATTCGTCACTCTTTTTCCTAAAAAAAAAGTTCCCAAAAATGCATGCGACTTGATCGCTTTTGGCCTGCCACTACCCGGATCTTTACCGTGGCGCAGTGGCAACGTTTTGGATTTCCAAACTTGAAATGCTCGTGGGTTCGAATCCTCGAGCGTTGAAAACATTTTTGCAAAGCTCAACAAAAGCGCCAAGCTCTCGGAGGCAGCATAAGAAATGAAATGTCATGTCATGTCCCTTTTCCATTTCCCTCCCCCCTTTCCTTTGCTCTCTCTCTCTCTCTCTCTCTCTCTGTCTCGTGCTGCCCTCAATCCATAAAAGTGTCCCTCTTTCCTGCAGCCCCCGGGACCTTGCCTTGTTGACCAAGTAGGCAGAAGCAAATATTGAATGCATTTCAGTGTTGTGTGTGTTGATTTCTAACGCATGCTTCTGAAAATTTAGAACTTTTTCACAAAATTATGAGTTTTCTGCTTCAGACACCCCTCGAAACTGTTGTAGCTTTTACCAAATGCTGCTTCTTCTTTGGCGAAACAGAAAAATCTCCGTTCGCGCATTTTTTTTGTTCGATGCACCATGATCCCGCTATTGTCCATTTCCCACACAGTATATCGTTGACCACTCGAGAGCGAGAAGGACATTGACAAATCATCAAGTGTATTCGATTCCTCCAATGTCCTTCAACGCCCATTCATAGTGGACGAGAATGATGATGATTGGGGGGGGGGGGTCTCACCCTTCCGAAAAAGGTAAACTAATTGAGATGTACACTCCCGAAAATCCGTCTAATTACCTACTTCTTCTCTCTCTCTCTCTCTCTCACTCTCTTGCTTCGTTTCGTGACAATACCAATAACAATACAATAATCGTTAAACTTTTCCACTTTTCCGTTTCTTTTTGCGATAATCATAAAATTGACGACGACGGCGGAGGAGAACGAACAAATTGTAGGGTGAGAGAAAGAGAAAGCGCTCGTTCTCTTTCACTTCTGTTTTTCCACCTGCCATTCATTTTCGCACAATTTCTCGCCATCTCTCGCCAGCCACCCGTTTTTATACATGTTAATCCGTATTTCATAATAATCCGTACCTAGTGATCGCTCACAAAAATGCTAATCATGACTCAAAGTTCGGCGAAAGTAGTCCGACGCTCAAAAGTTTCTACTAAAAATAGGCAGTTTCACTTGGTCCCCTTATATTTTTCCATAACTCGAAAATGAATAATTTCTGCGTTCAAACTGTGCCAGATCTCGAGATGTACCCAAGAAAAAGAGCAGGCGAGTTTGTTGCCCCCCCATCTTTTCTCGTCTCTCTCTCTCTCTCCATTTCTAATTTAATTTGGGCAGCTACCAGCTTCGTCGCTTTCATGTCAAGCTCAATTTCCGTCCCCTCTTCCCCTTTTTCCACATTTTCGGCGCAGTTTTACATTCGAATTTCTGACGGAGAACAGGTGAAAAGAGAAATCCATATCAACCCTTTTGATAGTCATAATCATGCGATCACATTACATTTCTATTGTAGAGTAGACGAAACAGAAATCTGTAGATTGTCAAAGAAACAGTGTTTACGCGTGCTTTTTCTTTTCCCCTCAAAATATATTGTTTGTCCAGACGACATCTGCACAACATCTGTCCACCGTTTCGCTCTTTTCCTCGCGGAGTCACTTGTAAACTTTACATTTCTGTTGCAAATTCTCCACTTTTAGTCGAAAGTTTTCGATGTTTCACTTGCTGCTTAGCGTCTTTGAACCCTTTTGAACGAGTCGAGCTGGAACTTTCGAGAATATTGTGAAATACCGCCAGATTTGCTCATCTGTGACTCACCGCCGAGGCGTTACAGTTCGATACATTTCGCAACATGTTTTTCGATTGAGACACACACACACACGTGAAAAATGAGCAAAAAGATGTGCACCGTTGCTCACCGTACAACAAAAGAAACGAGAAAGAAGAGGCGCCTGTTTGTACTCGCGATTATATTTCGCGCCCTTTCGCTCTCTCTCTTTTTGCCGTCCCTCCGTATATATGTATGCGCAAAGGTGAGAAGTGAATACGGTTTCACACGTGGCATTTCATTTCGTCCGGTCGCCGTTTTGTTCGATTTGTTTCCTTGCTTCGTCTCTCAGCTGTGAGTAGAGATGGCGAAAATGTGTTGTATTTCAAAGAACGATTCGGACTTGCCAAATTACGGGCCGGCCCGGCTCAAAAGGCGCGAATTCAAATTTTTGGGGGAAATCTATTTTTTCGTTTTTTTTTTGCGGGGATCAAAATTAAAACTTTTGCTTTGATGCCAATAAAAACTATTTTTGAGAACCGCATTTCTTTTTATGCTCGATACTTGCAAAATTCGTTAGTTCTACGAAAAACAAACATTTTATTTAATCAATAGTTCAAAATTTGGATTCCCGCTTTTTGAACCGGGCCGACGGGCCGGAGTTTTGAAAAATAATAAAAAAATTTTTAGGCCCGTGGCAATTCTGGAACGATTCACGGTCTCCAGAGCTTACAATGGGCGCAAGTGCGCCCCGCCCAATAGAGCGTAGAACATTGGCGCGAAATTCAAATTTTAACAGCAAAATTTGTGTTTTTTGCCAGATTAGCCACGAAAAACCGATAATTTCTCATTTTTCTCTCGATAGACCGATTGTTTAGGAAATTACGAATTTTTTAAGCGCAAGAGCGTTAAATTTGGTCATGTCGCAAATCACATTTATCCGTTTGAAGGTTTTTGGCTAAAACTGCGTGAATTTCTGCTGCTTTTCGGTAATTTTCGCGGTTCGAGCGCTCAAAATGCTTGTATTTACGTAATTTATCATTCTCAAAATCAATTCTGTCTGAAAACGGTCAAAAAAGCGCAAAATGAGAAGAAAAGTGGTGAAAAAAAATTTCGAAAAAGCAAAGTCCGCGAAAAATGCGCCAAAACGTCATTAATTCTGTGAGAATTAGTGTGTTTTCATGTCGAACAATCATTTTTCATCGCCGTTGACGACAAAAATCAGAGAAAACCTGCTCAATTCATAAAAACGCCATTTGGCCGCCGAGGCCACGCCCATATTGTCAGCTCTGGAGACCGTGGCGCGATTGTAAAATAGAAAGTTTAATAAAAGTTTGAAAAGGTATTTACACGTTCGTTGTGAATTTGAAAAATGAATTAAATTATGCAAATACAACTTCCGTTTCGCCGTTTGCAAAACTTTTGATGAATAACTGAAACTGTAACCTCTTCTTGGTGTCTTGGTGTCATTTTCTGGCGGCTTTTCCGTCAATTTAACCGCTTTTTGGACGTCGTTCTCTCTCTAACGATTCTTTTGTGCCTACAATTGTGCATTTATCGATTTGCTTTGCCGTTTTCCCCCTTCTACTTCTCCTCGCCGCCCTACCTTTGCTTTCATCGTTTTCAGCCGAGAAGAATGTCGCGACGTGGCTACTATCGTGCCGAAGAGGAAATCGTACAAGGTATGCGTGTGAACAGGCCAAAAAAACAATGGTGTGAATGAATTTGATCGATTTCAATGCATGATGCATTCATTCATTCATTCACTATGCAAATATCATCTCTATCGGGCCCCCAGTTTGCATGCCATTTTTTTTACTCGTTTCCTTCCCTTCCCTTCTATCATTCCGTTCATTTATTTCCAAAAAAAACTATTACAATTTCACACCACATTTTTGTGCCCCGTTTTCCAGAAAAGATCCTCCACCGCGATCCGGGCATTTTCGAGGAGAACTACGCGTCGAAACCGCCGTCGCGACGCTCATCGTACGGAAAGAATCCGGAGAGTGTGGTGAATCAGAAGCACGCGCAGCCACTCCCGTCGCCACTCCATTCGCCCGTCAAAATTGGGAACCGCAGCGGAAACACGCGTCGGGAGTCGGAGCCCAGTGAGTTTTGATCGTGTAGAACGGGCGCATGTATCTCGTTGGTGAGTAGAGATATGAAAAAGTTGTCAACTAAGAAAATGTTCATCAAGACTTGCTGTACATTTTGTCTGTTGACAACTTTTTGATATCTCTACCCGCGACTGAGATAAATCGCTTTGAATGCATGGTGTCAGACTTCAGTTTCATAAATGAAACATAACAGCTCTGACATTTCAAAATTGGGGGGGAAAAAAAAAACGTGGCCGCTCCTTTCATTTCCATCCATTGTTCGGCTAATCGGAATCTTCCAGAAATGGCGCCGGTCCGCTCGAACTCTCGCGGCTCCTCCTCTTCATCCGACGAGGATCTGGGCACGCGTTCGGTCACCGTCTCGATTCTCAAAGATTCGGGAACAAAAGTCGAGATTATGCTGAAGGCGCACGGGCTGAAAAAGAAGAAGAGCCTGCTCAACTCGCTCGTCACCGCCTTCAAAAAGGTTCGGTTTCGTTTTGCACCCGCCCTGGAACCTCATTGATCGCATTTTCAGCCGAGCCAACCGTCTCGTCTGTTGGCGAACGGAAAATTCACGGAATTCGTGCTCACCGAGCATTCGCTCCGATTTCTGCTAGAGGTGAAGACTGACAAAAAGAAGAAGAAGGGTACGTTCGAGTTTTTGAGCCGATAACGCGCGTTTTTTTTAAGGAAACGGCAATCGATTGGACACGTTTTTGTGCGAAGTGAAGAGGTTCCCGACTGACGTGAATCCGGACAGCGCTGAATTTGAGGTTGGCACTAGTTTTTACGAGGGCATGAGCCAGAAAAGTGTTTCTTCAGGTGTTGGAGCCCGCGTCGGGAGAAGCGTTCATCCTGCTGACGCTCATCAAAACCGGAAATCTTTCGACAAACTGGAAAGAGTTTCTCGACTCGAACGGAACCATCGATGTCACAATGATCTAGACCCCCTCCCTTCAATTCTCTTCTTCTTCTTCTTCTTTGTCTTCTCTCAAATGTGCATACGGTTTGGTCGCCCATTATTACCCCCCCTAACTGAACTTAATATTACTTTACATTCACATCTTTATTCGGCGTTTTGTTTGTCTCGAATATACTTTGCAACTCAAATCAGCTCCAAGCGCAAAATGGTCAGAAAACCGGTCCTAAATCTGGTCGATGCATGTCTTGTTGTGGTCTGAACAGCTGGGGATGTAGTCGTGATAACAGTAGTTTATGGTGTCGAATTCGATGGAGATCTCACCAATTAGGCACTGTATATACTCATTTCTGCAATTTCTGCAATTACCTGCAATTTTCTGCAATTTTCTGCAATTCTCGCAATTCTGCAATTCTTCTGCAATTCTGCTTCTGCAATTCTGTTTTTCTGCTTCTGCAATTCTCGCAATTCTGTAATTCTACAAGTCTGCAATTCTGCTTCCGAAATTTTCGCAATTCTGCTTCTCCAATTCTTCTGCAATTCTGCTTTTCTGCTGCTGCAATTCTGCTTTTCTGCAGCTGCAATTCTGCTTTTCTGCTGCTGCAATTCTGCTTCTGCAATTCTCGCAATTCTGCAATTCTGCAATTATTCTGCAATTCTGCTTCTGCAATTCTGATATTTTTCTGCAACTCTGCTTTTCTGCTTCTGCAATTCTTTTGCAATTCTGCTTTTCTGCTTCTGCAATTCTCGCAATTCTGCTTTTCTGCTTCTGCAATTCTGCAATTCTGCAATTCTTCAATTCTGCAATTCTGCTTTTCTGCAATTCTGCAATTCTGCAATTCTTCTGCAATTCTGCAATTCTGCTTTTCTGCAATTCTGCAATTCTTCTGAAATTCTGCAATTCTTCTGCAATTCTGCAATTCTTCTGCCATTCTGCAATTACCCTCAACTTGGAAATTGATACGAAACACTCCCTGACCGTCTGAATTAGAAGTGTAATCTCTTTGACATCCGATCCGTTCACATTTATCGTGTACCCGGTCCCAACTTCAACTCTCCAAGAATCGCCCGGCCTGCCGAAAAACCGAACGTTACCAGTTGGCAACTTTTGCACAGAATCTGCTCAGAAGTTGCTCAAATGTTGCTCAAAACCTGCTATCACCCCAAAGTTTGCGAGAACACTTGTTTCAGAAGCCGTCAGTAGGTGATAGGTCTTCGGACGGGGGGGCCTTATCACAAAGTTCCTTTTGTAAACATTTCTCTCGGTACTCTGCTCTTTTTCGCGCCTCTTATCAAACCGCATTTTTGTGTGAAAAGTGTATCATAAACCCTTTGCAGAGGATTTAAAAATTTCCGATTTCTTCAACTCGAATGTCGGACGAATGTAAATCACTCCCAATAACTATTGTCTCTATACATTTTCGCTTTTTTTCCAGCCAACTTGTCTTCGTCTTATGACTATATCGGTCCACGTTCTTCCGCGCACAAACTCGAGTACAGTCCGTTCACTTATTTCCTATTTCGAAACGAAAAAAGGAAGAACAAATGTTGGTGGATAATAGTTGGCGCTCTGATTGTTCTCGTTATTGTTGTCCTACTTGGATTGGGGTTGTATTTCGCGTTTAGACCCGGAAATGATGGACATCACAGTAAGGACGAGAGAATTTGGCGGTTAATGATGATTGACGGCTCTTCAGACACAACTACTGTCTCTTTATCAACTCAACTATTCTCCTCCACGTGGTCCCCGAGTACCAGTACCTTAATCTCGACTACAATTACAAACACCCAACACGAAACTTCCACACTGCCCGTATCACGTAGGTTTCGAACTTGTGAATGCAATTCTTGACAACTTTTCAGCAAAAACATGCCTACCTTCTACCGCAACTACCCTATTCGTCGGCTATTCAAACGATATCGATCCACAACTATTTCTCGATTCTGTGTTCACCACCCTCAAAACGCTTCACGTGCCCGTCTACAATTTTGCGCAGTTCGCCAATGTTCGGCTCGATAGTGGGCCGCCCGACGAGTCGATTCAATATCATGACAATCAACAGTACGTATCTCGGTTGCGAGTAGAGCTATCGAAAAGTTGTCAACTAGAAAAATGTGTAAAATTTGTTGATGAACAATTGTCTAGTTGACAACTTTTTGCTATCTCAACCCGCAACAAAGATGTGTGTCGATTTGAGCAGAAGTTTCCTGAACTCGATCAAGAAACTTCTTCCCGCCGGCTCTCCCGTCGCCAATCCGCACATTCCGAGCAATTCAGTGGAGATTGTTCGGAAATTTCTGAGCAACACTACAAATCATTTGTGCGGCGCGAAAATCTTCATGCTTTTACATCGTGATTCGAATTCGACGGATGTGTCCGATGTGATCGCCAGCCTTCAGCGAAACCATGCGTTTGTGTACGCGACACGGATAAACGGGACGAATCGGATGAAGGACGATGCAATGTACGACCTGACGACTCAATCGAACGGCTTCTTCGACGTCGCCTGGTATAGTAGGATCGAAAAAATGCGAGAGGGATGTGCCTACTTTACCCTTATGACCGAAAACGATTTGTTCTACAGTGTCAATCTGAAGGTGAGCGGGCGGGGGACTAAACAGTTGCCGATCCTGTCGATTCCTCGTTCGGATCCACCGGATACTCCTGTCTTCATTATTACCGTTTCGGAGAATGGTGCCTTGGACAACTTCAAGTACATGAACCTTACCACTTCGAACAGTCGCGACGTTCCCAATCGGTTCAGCTTTGACTACGATAGACTTTTAAACATTGTATGTGTACATAGTATTTGGCAACTCTTTTTAATAAATATTATTAGGTTTTTAGGAGCAAGACACGAGTTATTTTGGAGAAAGTGCCATGCAGCAAGATTTGTCCTTCTCCGTCTCACTCGATTACGAATTCTCGTCTTCTGAAGAGGTGCCGATTCAAATCAGAAGTTATATTATTAAGTAAGATGGCATACATACGTTTCACATGACAATTTGTTTGGTTTTTGCAGACATATCATATCCTTCTGGCCGCCGTATTTTCATTTAGATTGAGAGCAATCCGATCGTGCAAAGTGGCGGTTCAAAAGTCCATTGCCGAGCCTTGATTGAGAGTCAATCAATGTTGGACAAGCCGTGACTAAATCTTTCAATAAAACTTTATTCGTCTACACACAAACACACGCACAAAAATAAATCAACTGTTCGAAAGCCATTTGAGCAGTCTCCACTTGCCAAAATCCTCCGTCATTTGTCTCGCCTTCATCTCGAGCGTCGTTCGTTTGCGTATTTCCTCCATCTCCAGCTTTATGTACATCCACTCTTCGAACGGAAACTCGGACTTTTCGGTGCACGCTCCCGGAATGTTCTCGAGATTCTGTCAAAACGCGTTTTCACCGTCTCCAGAGCTGACAATGGGCCCAATAGAGCGATAGATTGGCGCGAAATTCAAATTTTTACAGCAAAATTTGTGTTTTTCGCCAGATTAGCCACGAAAAATCGATTATTTTTCAATTGTGTCTCGATAGACCGAGTGTATAGGCTATTACGAATTTTTTAAGCGAAAGAGCGTTAAATTTGGTCAAGTTTGAAGGTTTTTGGCTAAAACTGCGTGAATTTCACTTGCTTTTCGGTAATTTACGCGGTTCGAGCGCTCAAAATGCTTGTATTTACGTCATTTATCATTCTCAAAACCAATTCTGTCTGAAAACGGTCAAGAAAGCGCAAAATGAGAAGTGCGGTTTTTAGGCGGCGATCGGCGACGAAGGCGAAAAAGCAAAGTCCGCGAAAAATGCGCCAAAACGTCATTAATTCTGTGAGAATTAGTGTTTTTTCATGTCGAAACCCATTTTTCATCGCCTTTGACCACAAAAATCAGAGAAAACCTGCTCAATTCATGAAAGCGCCATTTGGCCGCCGAGGCCACGCCCATATTGTCAGCTCTGGAGACCGTGAAACGCCATTTTCCTATACTTTAATGGGGCGATTCAGCGTATGTTTGTTTTCCGTTTTTTCGTTTTTTTTTTACATCGCTGAATTGGATTTTTTGACGTAAAAAAAACAAAAAAAAACGGAAAACAATCATTTTTTTCACAGCCTGAATATAAAAAAACATCCGATGCTTACCGCGTCCTCTCTACAAATTCTGACAAGCTGACCGCACGACGACTTGTTTGCGACGCACACTCCCGCCGGTTTGTCCACGTTGATCCATCTCCAAATGTTCGGATCTTGAGCGTCGATGGCTCCGTCGGGCACGTTGACGAGCATGTCCCACACGTGTTCAACGTCGGCTCCGATCGACACAAGAATATCGGCATTGCGGAGGCGAGCGACACAGTCAACCAGATGCCACATGTCGACGACGTCGATCGCCTTCATCGAGTGACAGTTGAGCAAGGATGCGTTGAGATCGATGACACGGAACATGAGCACGCCCATTCCGTCCGTCGGAAATATGTTCACAATTCTGATCAACACGTGGCGAATACCTCCGTTCGTGCCGAACTGTTTGACAAAGTGCGGCGATTGTCTGCGTCCGATTATCCATTTGTTAATGTTGCGCGGTTTGCACTCGCTTCCCAGATCGAATTCGTCGCGCATGAACACCGTGTCCACACAGTCGATGCGAACATTCTTGGCGGAGAGGAGAAGTGTGACGAGTCCCTGCGAGTCGCGCGAACGCACCGGACGGAACTCGACAATTTCCGTTTCGCTGAACACCACCACCACGTTGTCCGTTTCGCGTCGTTCCACTTTTCGATTCCACCAACCGGTGCAGCCAAGTTCCTCTCGCGGTAGGATGCGCAAGTAGGGAATGTGAAGAGGCGTCGCGTCGACGAGAAACTTATCGGATTTCGAGCATTGACGTAAAGTGAATCGGAAAATTAGCAATCGAAAAGCGGGGCGTTGAAATGAGGCTATTCAGAGGATGAAAAAAAGATTGTTTTCCGCTTTTTTTTCCCTATTCAGCAATGTCAAAAAATGGAAAAAAACGGAAAGAAATGCATCGCGCGCAGGCGGGTCTCGCAGCGATTTCCCGGACGCGAAGCAGCATGCGGCTACTGTGAGAGACGTTTTATGAGTGGATTTACGAAAAACTTTCTGATTTTTCATCGAAATTGCCACATTTTCCCGCTATTTTGAACCGATTTTCACCGAAAAGCTCAATGTTTTGAACGATATGACTAGGCACTCGAAACTATCAACAAAAAAAAAAGAATTCAAGCGAAATCGGCCGGAAATAGCGGTAAACGTGGCAATTTCGCATCAGTTACCATAACAGATAAATAAGAACTGAAATTCCGTTGAAAATCGGTTGAAAATAGCGGGAAAACGTGGTAATTTCGCTGAAAAATTGGAAAAAAAAAATTCCCCCTTCTCGTAAATCCACTCGCGTCCGGGAAATCGCTGCGAGACCCGCCGGAAAAAAACGCTGCGAGCGATGCATTTCTCTCCGTTTTTTTTCCATTTTTTTGACATCGCTGAATAGGGAAAAAAAAACGGAAAACAATCATTTTTTCATCCCCTGAATAGCCCCAAAAATTGAGAGCTAACTTTGTAAAGAACTCAGTCCTCATGATCACCTCCATCTTCATCTCGGCTGGCAGATCATTCCAGTTGAGGGGAACGCTTCTGCCCGCTTTCAATCTGCGAGAAGAGCAGCAGGAAATCATTGAAATACTTTTTGCACATTCCCAGTTGTAGGCTGTCCCATGTCGTTGGAGTTCACGCAGTTTTTGATTTTGTGCCATATAAATACCGTTTATTCGGGAGGACGCTATATCTCTTTTGTCGGTTAACGCGCACTGTCTCCCCAATAGCTAATGCTAAATTGAGCGCCGCGTTAAAACGGAGTGTCGTTGAAAACAAAAGCAGGTCTGAAATTTCTGAATGATTTTTTCCGAAAACCCGAAATTTCATTGGAAAATGAGAAAAATGAAGTAAAACAGAGCATTTCAGAATTGTTAATGACAGCTGTGACGTTAAATTCGCGTTTTTCCCACAAGAAAGCGCGCAAGAAAGCGCGCAAGAAAGCGCGCGCAATTTTCTGTGAATTTCAGTCCGGCGCCTCAAAAACTGAAATTTCTCAGTGATTTTTGCATTTTATGGGCCGTCTCTGTGCTCAAAATGATCGCCTTTGTCTGCTGAACAATCGTGAGGCAACTGTTTTCTCAAAATTTCCAAAAGTTTGTTTTTTCAAGCCAAATATCTAAAAAACGAAATTGTTCTTCGAATTTTCACTTTTACACAAGAACTCTGTCATCATTTTGTAGCTATCGGTCATATGAGGCAAAAGTTTTGAAGAAAAAGTGTGCATAATCCCAAAAAACTCAGGGAAAACATCATTTTCAGTTGAAAAACTGTATCCCGTAAATCGACACTGAGAGCCGCGCGCGAAAATTATTTTCGCCGAAGGGGAGACATCATCAAAAAGTTGTCAACTAACAAAATGTGCACAATTTCTTGAAGAACAATTGTTTAGTTGGCAACTTTTTGCTATCTCTACACACAGCTGGAATATAGTAGCTTCACGGCAACAAAACATCGACTGGACTGAAACCGAACAAAAATCGATATTTACACGCTGAACGGAGCATACAATAAATAACGAGAAGTGCCTAAGGCGGAAAAGTGAGCGAAGGATCATAGCTGCACACAAAGTTCATTAGTTGATTTGCTTCGAAAGTGCTCCATTTCGTGTCGACGATGCTCTCGGCCGCGTAGTTATCCGCCATTCGAGTGTTGAAGTTGCTCCACCCGAGCGCTTTTTCATCGTCCCAAATCCACGTGGTCGTGTTGCGGCTGAGCCCGATCCAGAATTCGCCGTGCACAGTGCCGAACGCGGTTTGAGCAAACGCTGAAATGGATGAGAGTTGGATTTTTTGGCGAGTCGACGAGTTACCGGCGAGGAAGTTTGCAGTGAATTGATCCGGAACATATGCCAAGTAGGATGCCGGATTCATGCGCTTATGGCACCAGTTTCGGGCGTCGTTGAATGAGAGCTTTTGGTTGACCAACTTGAAGCAGAACCTTCCGATCAATCGGTCCTCGGCTTCAAAGCAGGGGCCACGCGGCGACGAACTGCTGACGAGAGGAGCCGCAAAGAGAATTCACGTTAGAACGGAAAGTATGGCCGCGTATTCTAATAGTCAGTGTTTCTTTTAACTAGGGAATGGCCCGCACTTACCTTGGGCTTTTGCAATGGGACCTATATATGATTCAAAAGAGAATTTCACGGAGAATCCGAATCTGCTCTCCATTTTTTTGCTAAAGAGCACTGGCTGGCGAGAAAATCTGCCGGATTCTGCCACATTTTCCTAGCAAGTTCATCTTCGGCGACCTGTATCTCAAGAACGACGCGTCCGTTGCAAAAGTGGTCAACTAGTAAGTTAACGCAAATTATCTCGTGAATAATTTTGTAGTTGATCGTCTATTTTCAAAAAAATTAGTTTTCGAGTTATCGTCGCTCTGACCCCAGCGCTAACTTTTTTATTGTCGCTCTAGGAAAACAGTTCGTAACTCGAAAACTAATTTTTTAAAAAATAGACAATCAACTACAAAGTTATTTACGAGATAATTTGCGTTAACTTACTAGTTGACCACTTTTGCAACGGACGCGTCGTTCTTGAGATACAGGTCGCCGAAGATGAACTTGCCAGGAAAATGTGGCAGAAACAGGCAGATTTTCTCGGCAGCCAGTGCTCTTTAGCAAAAAAAGTGGAGAGAAGATTCGCATTCTCCGTGAAATTCTCTTTTGAATCATATATAGGTCCCATTGCAAAAGCCCCGAAGGTAAGTGCGGGCCATTCCCTAGTAAGGCTCGAGTATAGGCCTTCTAAATTTGACGTGTCAGGAAACTCACTAGTTGTCGCTCTTGTCGTAGTTCTTTTCAGAGCTGAACGTTTATTTGATTCAGAATCCAAAACGGTTCTAGCACTTACAAGTAGTGGTGATTACGGTGGTCCTAGTGATCGTCGGAGAAGTTACTCTTCTTGTTGTGGTTGAGGAAACTGTGGATGTTGTAGACAAAGTTGGACCTAAAAACTTCAAATTTTTAGTCAACATCTAGCTCTCGCTACCTGTTTTCATTTGATTATGCACTGTTATGACAAGATACGTGGCAAGACAAATGACAATCGCGTTGATTACCATCAAAAGGATGAGCCAACCGATTTTGAGCGAAAAGCAACCGGTTTTGCTCTTACGGAATAGAAAATTCCGAAGGGATATGTGCTCGAGAAATCGGTAGCCTGAAAAAATGTTGGGTATTGTGCTAGAAGTGGTCTCTAGACCGACCTTCACTGGGCGATATTGTAGATGGGGATATGTGGTCGTAGATTTCGTCTACTGAAAAAGTTTACCTCTCACTTACACCCAACAAGATCTCACTTTGAGCTATCGAATCGGCGTACGGATTGATGAATGCGTAATCGAGTGTCTCTTCAAAAAAAAAAAAACAAGTGTTGTTCGCCGACACCGAGGAATATTGCGAAACGCTTACGATGTGTAGTGGCGATGCTCTCGGTGCGTTCGTGGATGGTCGCAAACATGTCACACATTTCGTGTTAACAAGTGTTAATGTGATGGCACTGAGAGGCATTTTAAGGCGATAAGAAAAGGAGGGAGAGGAAGGGCTTTTGCCGGTGATTTCTTGGACGGAGTCAATCAGTATGATGAGGCCAAGTAGGGAAGTTTAGATGAAAAAAGTGTTATCGATCGGATTTGTGACGCTTCCCGTACATTTTCATTGGTTTCTACGGCTGAAACGTGTTTTCACCATACTCAAAAACGATTTGAGGAGCCGACTTTCAGCTGTACATTGCTTTGAACAAAACAAAAGTTGTGTAGTATTGAAGAATGTCTGAAGTTTGGAAGCAATGTATCGCATAGAGACCAGAGTTGAGCGGAAATGGAATTTTGAACTCCGGAAGACGGCAGACGGAAGAAAATTTTTTTTTCGGAACACGGAAAACGGAAGACGGAAGTAAATTTTTCTCACGGAAGACGGCAGACGGAAGACGGAAGAAAACTTTTTTCGAGGAAGACGGAAGACGGAACAAAAAAATCCACGGAAGACGGAAGACGGAATTCCGCTCAACTCTGATAGAGACATCAAAAAGTGGTTAACTGATGAAACGTGTAGAATTTCTTGACAAACAATTTATCAGTTGCTCACTTTTCCCAATTCGCTCGAAAAACCCAAAAAGAGGGGGTTTGGCGATTGCATTTTAGGCCTGAAAATATGTAAAATTCAGGGGGTTTGGAGTGTGTGTGTCAAAGACTGCCACAATTTCGGTGTTTCTAGTGAGGAAAAGAGGGTGTTCGGAGAAACGCAAAATATCCTGAATAGCAAAGAGGAGAAGATGAGGAATGGTCGTGGTTTAGAAGCGAAGAAATACAAGGAGATCATTCAAAAAGAGGTCACAGATGAGTTCCAGATGAAGATGACAGATGAAGATGAGTTCCAGTAAGGGAAACTCAAAAACACATACATTTTTTGCTTGATTTATCAAAATTTATTATACGAAGGAAGTTATTTAGATTGTAATTGATACAGAAACAATCATCAGATGAAGACAAGTTGTTATACAACACAATTAGCGATATTATTGACATTTCGACGATTTGACGTATGCGAGAAGCTCGTCGAGTTTGGCAGACATTTCGGCGGATCCAGTGAGGAAGATGTTGTTGGTTGGGGGTGGAGACGGAGAAGAATCGGACTCAGACTCTGTGGATCGAGCTGTCGGTGCTTTGATTCCAAACAAACGCACAATATCCTTGTCCATTTTGATGCCTCCGACGGCAGTCATGTTCTCCTCCTTCTTCCGCTGCTCCTTGCGCTCCAACGATTTGATGCGTCCGATCAGGTTGACAACATGATCCGTCGTGTCCATTTGGTAGAGGTACTTGTGGCACAACTCACGAATACCGTACTTTCGGTAGAGATCCAATGAGATGGGCACTCGGATCAGACGGATCAACGAGTGGACCAAGTGAACGCCGTTCTCCAAGTTGACCGCGTACCTGTGAACTTTCCGTTCCACTTCAGAAGCGTCCTTGGACAATTTCGGAATGATCGACACGGATCCAGAGTACATGCAACTGGATTCCGGGTAGTCCCACGTGGCATAGTACTCGCACGAATTGATAGAAGAAGAAGTAGTAAACCAAGTGGAAGACATAGTTGTTGACGTTGCGTTGCAGGCAAACTGAATGACTGACGAGCAATGGTCCTTATATAGTTTTCCAGAGAGTATACGGTCCGCTCAGTGGGCGGAGCGGCCCTAAAAATCGAGTGCATACGTGGAGTTGTTCAACAAGAGGCATAGATGCGGCTCATTTTGCTCCTGGCAAGAGGTCCCATAGGGTAGACTGTAGGAATAAGACTAAACAACAACAACAACAATTTTAATTATAGAAATACAATACGAAACTAGGAAATGGGATGATATAATGCATACAAACAAATTGAAAGATTCTTGGTTCCACATCCACTACATCAATCTTGAAATCCTTCTCGTTTCCTAACGGATCATAGCTGCACACAAAGTTGATCTGAACCAAAAGTGCTCCATACCAGACGGTCTCCTAAGATTATCCTTTTCAGGGCAACCTTCCGAGCCTTTTTCAGGGCTCCCTCAAGACCGTACGAGACGGTGCAAATTTCATGTTTCGACGAGCTTATATACACCTTCGTGGGCGTGTCGTAGACGTCGCCAGATACTGGTGCCACTACAGTAATCCTCTTACGTCCCGGACCAAACGACTGCAAACTTGCTGGCTTGTGAGTTCCCCTCTGATCACAGCACCTTATCAAAACGTTCCCGTTTTGATACTTTGTGTGTCGCTAAGTTCCGTTGGCTCCGCTGGCGCCGAAACGACAAAGAGTTCGAAGACTTCAAAGAAGACCTTATAATGTTTCAATTTGTTTGTATGTATTATATCCATTTCCTTTCCTTTTCCTAGTTTCGTATTGTATTCCTATAATTAAAGTTGTTGTTGCTGTTGTTTAGTCTTTTTTCTCTCCGGCCTCTTGCCAGGAGCAAAATGAGCCGCATCTATGCCTCTTGTTGAACAACTCCGCGTATCCACTCGGTTTTTAGGGCCGCGCTCACTGACCGTATACTCTGGGACTTTATATTTATTTATTTACGTTTTCTTTAACGTGGAATGATTAGAGAAGAGAGAGAATGGAGGGGGAATCTTCAGCTACTTGCCCGCGCAAAAGGAAAAAGTTCATCATTTCACAGATGCCTGTGCCGGATTCATTTTAGATAAGACTCTGTGAATGAAAAGTTGTGTCTTAGTTTAGATTTTGGAGTCTTCCATCGGTAAACGTGTAGAGTTTGAGTGTAGGAAAAAGTCATTGGGATTAATGTCCACTTTGTTAGCTAACAATTTGATTAAAAACTTCTTATCTAAATGTGATCGGCGAGTTTCCAGTGATTCGAGGTTAAATTGACGGCGACGTTCACTGGCGTTTATGTAGTTTGGCGAATCTCGAGGTACGAAAGCTCCTATTTTCCGTAACCAAAGTTTACGAGAGAAGTTACTCGGAACCTGTTCCATTGCTCTTATCGTAGCTTTTTTAGAAGGACATGTGACAATAGTGCCATATTCAAGATTGCTTTTTGAATGGCCTTCTTCCAGTTTATCTCAGCTGTGTCGATATAATATTTGGTTATTCTGGGATTTCGACCTATGGATATACAAACTGATTTAGAGAGATGACGAGACAGCTTGTGATTCTTGGACCATTCAGAAATACGGTCAATAGCTGAAGGTAGCTGAAGATTCCCCCTCCATTCTCTCTCTTCTCTAATCATTCCATCATGTCCCAGAGTATACGGTCAGTGAGCGCGGCCCTAAAAACCGAGTGGATACGCGGAGTTATTCAAGAAGAGGCATAGATGCGGCTCATTTTGCTCCTGGCAAGAGGCCAGAGAGAAAAAAGACTAAACAACAGCAACAACAACTTTGATTACAGAAATACAATACGAAACTAGGAAATGGGATGATATAATGCATACCGGCAAATTGAAAGTTTTCGAAATCTTTGTCGTTTCGGCACACAAAGTTCATCTGTTGATCTGAACCGAAAGTGCTCCATTTTGTATTCACAATGCTCTCCGCCACGTAACCGCCGCTTTGACCGTCAAAGTTTGTTCACTGAAGCTGCAGTCCAATGTACTAGATCCAAGAAGTGTTGCGGCTCAAACCAATCCAAAAGTTGGTATTGTCGGTTCGAAAGGCAGAACGGGAACGTTTTGATAAGGTGCTGTGATCAGAGGGGGAACTCACAAGCCAGCAAGTTTGCAGTCGTTTGGTCCGGGACGTAAGAGGATTACTGTAGTGGCACCAGTATCTGGCGACGTCTACGACACGCCCACGAAGGTGTATATAAGCTTGTCGAAACATGAAATTTGCACCGTCTCGTACGGTCTTGAGAGAGCCCTGAAAAAGGCTCGGAAGGTTGTCCTGAAAAGGATAATCTTAGGAGACCGTCTGGTATGGTTCAGATTCTTTTGGTTCAGATGAACTTTGTGTGCAGCTATGATCCGTTAGGAAACGAGAAGGATTTCAAAATTGATGTAGTGGATGTGGAACCAAGAATCTTTCAATTTGTTTGTATGCATTATATCATCCCATTTCCTAGTTTCGTATTGTATTTCTATAATTAAAGTTGTTGTTGTTGTTGTTTAGTCTTATTCCTACAGTACTACCCTATGGGGCCTCTTGCCAGGAGCAAAATGAGCCGCATCTATGCCTCTTGTTGAACAACTCCACGTATGCACTCGGTTTTTATGGCCGCGCCGCCCACTGAGCGGACCGTATACTCTCTGGAAAACTATATAAGGACCATTGCTCGTTAGTCATTCAGTTTGCCTGCAACGCAACGTCAACAACTATGTCTTCCACTTGGTTTACTACTTCTTCTTCTTCTTCTTCTTCTTCTATCAATTCGTGCGAGTACTATGCCACGTGGGACTACCCGGAATCCAGTTGCATGTACTCGGGATCCGTGTCGATCATTCCGAAATTATCCAAGGACGCTTCTGAAGTCGAACGGAAAGTTCACAGGTACGCGGTCAACTTGGAGAACGGCGTTCACTTGGTCCACTCGTTGATCCGTCTGATCCGAGTGCCCATCTCATTGGATCTCTACCGAAAGTACGGTATTCGTGAGTTGTGCCACAAGTACCTCTACCAAATGGACACGACGGATCATGTTGTCAACCTGATCGGACGCATCAAATCGTTGGAGCGCAAGGAGCAGCGGAAGAAGGAGGAGAACATGACTGCCGTCGGAGGCATCAAAATGGACAAGGATATTGTGCGTTTGTTTGGAATCAAAGCACCGACAGCTCGATCCACAGAGTCTGAGTCCGATTCTTCTCCGTCTCCACCCCCAAGCAACAACATCTTCCTCACTGGATCCGCCGAAATGTCTGCCAAACTCGACGAGCTTCTCGCTTACGTCAAATCGTCGAAATCGCAATAATATTGCTAATTGTGTTGTATAACAACTTGTCTTCATCTGATGATTGCAATCTATATAACTTCCTTCGAATAATAAATTTTGATAAATCAAGCAAAAAATGTATGTGTTTTTGAGTTTCCCTTACTGGTTTTCATATCTTTTCATTTTCTTTTCATTTTTTCGGTTTTCATTCATCTTTATAGAGTACAATCCCATCGGATAGTACCTTCCGGACGTTTAGTCAGACAGTGACCTCTTTTTGAATGATCTCCGCGTATTTCTTCGCTTCCACACCCGGACCATTCCTCATCTTCTCCTATTTGCTGTTCACTTGGTCCACTCCTTGATCCGATAACTTTTCAGTAGACCACATCTACGACCACATATCCGCATCTACAATATCGCCCAGTGAAGGTCGGTCTAGTTTATACCAGAGTTGCCACGGGCCGGGCCGGGCCGGGCCGGGCCGAAAATTTTTCAAAAACTCCGGCCCGGTCGGCCCGGTTCAAAAAAAGCGGGAATCCAAATTTTGAACTATTGATTTAAAAAAATGTTTGTTTTTTTCGTAGAACTAACGAATTTTGCAACCCTCCCCCTCGCGCCTTTTTGAGCCGGGCCGGGCCAGCAAATTTTCGGCCCGGCCCGGCCCGTAATTTGGCAAGTCTGGTTTATACTCCATATGGAAGTGGAAACATTTTTCGACTCTTGGTATAAGTTGTACACTTCCGTCAAGTCGTACAACTTTTTCAAAGGTAGAAAGATATTCCCTCCACATTTTTTCGCGATTTCACAATGAGTTTATTCAGTTTCCTCGATTTTTCTCGACTTTTCGACAAACTCTCAAGTCGATCAGTCTTTCTTTCTTGTCAAAGTTCACGAAGAACAGCGTGACACTCTAAAATTCCCCAAAGTGTTGTTAATGCTCGAGATCCTTGGACTTCCCGTCAAAACGTTTGAAAAGGTAAGTGTACCGGGTAGGTTCCACAAATGGCACATTCGTTTTCAGAGAAAAGTATGAACAATATACATAAATTCATACAAAAACGCTTCTACCTGCGTACACGTCACGCGCATCCGTTCGGCATCGTTCTCGACATTGACGGCGTGCTGTTTCGCGGCCGAAATCTGTTGCCACGTGTCAAAGAGGCGTTCAACTTGATCACCGACAAGAAGGGCAGCTTCGTCGTGCCCACCGTGTTTCTGACGAACGGAACGAACAGCACGGAGAAGAGCAAGGCGGCGCAGCTCAGCGAGCAGCTCGGCTTCCGCATCCCCGCCGAAAACGTGCTAATGTCGCACAGTCCGCTGCGCATGTTCACCGATTTGCACGAAAAGCAGGTGCTCGTCGTCGGGCAGAGGAACGCGAGAGCCATCGCGCGAGGCGTCGGCTTCAAGAAGATCACCACCATCGATCATCTCGTCCAATGGTTTCCGCACCTGGATTGCACGGATTTCTCGCGCAAGACCGTCGATCCCAAGGATACGGAGGCGGCGCGTCAGCGATTTCGACCCATCGAGGCGATTGTGATGCTCGGCGAGCCGTTGAAGTGGGAGACATCGCTGCAATTGATGTTGGATTGTGTTCTCACCTATGGAAGTCAGTTGTCTCCCCCCGATGCCGCGTCCAAAGTCTCGGAAACCCCGCCAATCTCGCGGAGTTTGCAGTCCAAAGTCGGCAGAAATTTGCGGGAAATCCGGGGCGCGCACAGCTGAACGAGTGTTACCGTACACCATAAAACTACGGTATTTTTTTTGAAAATTTATCCAAGAAATTTGAAAAAAATTTAAAATATTCTCGAGAAATTTAATTTTTTTCAAAAAAATACCGTTGAAAAATTTACCCAAGAAATTTGAAAAATTTTCAAATATTCTCGAGAAATTTAAATTTTTTTCAAAAAAATACCGTTGAAAAATTTACCCAAGAAATTTGAAAAAAATTTCAAATATTCTCGAAGAATTTAAATTTTTTTCAAAAAAATACCGTTGAAAATTTACCCAAGAAATTTGAAAAAAATTTCAAATATTCTCGAAGAATTTAAATTTTTTTCAAAAAAATACCGTTGAAAATTTACCCAAGAAATTTGAAAAATTTTCAAATATTCTCGAAGAATTTAAATTTTTTTCAAAAAAATACCGTTGAAAAATTCACCCAAGAAATTTTAAAAAAAATTTCAAATATTCTCGAGAAATTTACATTTTTTTCAAAAAAATAACGTTTTGAAATTTCTTGGGTAAATTTTCAACGGTATTTTTTTTGAAAAAAATTTAAATTTCTCAAGAATATTTGAAAAATTTTCAAATTTCTTGGGTAAATTTTCAAAAAATACCGTAGTTTTATCGTGTACGGTAACACTCGTTCAGCTGTGCGCACCCCGGATTTCCCGCAAATTTCTGCCGACTTTGGAGTGCAAAATCCGCGAGATTTGCGCGTTTTCCGAGACTTTGGACGCGCGGCATGAAACTAAGAGATCGCGTACCCGTTTTTTCAGAAATGGACTCGATGTCGATGCCGCTGCTCGCCGGCCGTCGTCCCGATCACATTCCGATCGTCGCGTGCAACGTGGATCTTGTGTGGATGGCCGACGTGGCGTCACAACTTCCGCGCATCGGACACGGCGTCTTTATTCATATTCTCGATTCGTTGTACGAGAAGTTGACCGGCAATCATTTGCAGTTTCGCGCCGTGCTCGGCAAGCCCACAGAGGTTCGGATTCCAGAAATTGAGACAAATGAGAGCAATTTCAGGTGAGCTACTTGCACGCGTCGCACAAAATCCAACGCCAAGCGCGCGCGATGAACCTCGACGACGTCAAGTACGTCTACGTCATCGGGTACGCGTTTTTGAGGTTTCCAAACGAATTTATATGGAGGTTTAGCGATAATCCAATGTCGGATGTGCTCGGTGCGCGTCTTTTCGATCGGTACTTGCGTCACGGAGGCGTCGGCCGGTTCGATCACCTCGATTTGGAGGCGTTCGAGGAGGACGACGGCGAGAAACCGAGAGTTCGCACGCGGAATGTCGTCGAGCGATGCATTTCGATTCTCGTCGAGACTGGCGTTTATCAAGGTGGATTTTCACGAAAAAGAAAACGGTTTTCTTACCAGAAAAGAACTCTTCTCGTTTAGAAAACGTGCACATGAACGGTGTGGTCAAGCCGATTTCGGCGCTCATCGACAATCTTTCGAAAGGCGAGCAGTTGAAGCTGAATCAGCCGGATTTCGTCGAGTACGATTTGCACGCCGCGATTCGGACTATATTGAGAAGAGAGTGTTATCGTTGAACATGATTTTAAGATCTGAATCTCTTTTGAAGTTTACCTATGATGATGGGTGAGAAATCCGGGAAAGGCAAGAAAACATTAGAACAGTGGGGGGAGGAGAAAGGGACTAGAATGTACAAGCAAAATTGAACTCTATTATTATCATCTTATTCCGATTTTTCGTGCTCCAAATTCGACAGATAGCTGACGGGCAGGTGCTGGAAGAGCGGATCGCGCATCCGTTTGAGTTGGTTCCGCAAGTCGTCGACCTCATTGACGAGCCGATTGTACTTTTCGATGTCGAATTCCTGTTTTTGCGCACGACGATAGAATTGTTTTGTGTAGACACGTTCGCGCGCCGACGGATACTCGAAACTCTGTAAAAATTGAATTTCTGGTCATTGCGCAAAGTTCTTGGCAGAAAAACCTAGTTTTTCGCGCAATTTTCTCACCTGTCGTGTGTACAAATAGTAGCCGAACGTGGCGATAACCGTAGAGTAGGTGGCAAAGTAGGTGACGGGCTCCATGATGTCCCACGAGTACTCCCACCAGGTGAGCCGTGCGAACAAGCCCGTCTGCACGCCGCACGCCGCGAATCCGGCCCACATGACGCGGTCGGTGTGCGCCTCGCATTCCGCCTCGATTTTCAGCTTCGCCTCGTGCAACGGCGCCAGAAGCGTCTCGGCGTTCTCCAGTTGGAGAAGAAGTTTCCGCTCGCGCGACAGTTTGTACTCGTCGACGCAGAGAGCCGCGTGGAGCGACGCAACGGTGGCGCGCAGGTCGTCCAACTGACGGAGTCTGCAAAAAATGGACGTTTTTTGGGGGAAAATCTGGGAAAGAACTCACTTATCACTGTCGTAGGGCGTTGTCGCGGTCTTCGGCACGGTCACATCGAAGAATTTGTCGTTGAGGCGAAGTCGAAACGCGCCGAACTGAAGGAGGTGCTCGATGGAGGTGCACGTCGCCAGTTTGACACCGTCTGAACTCGAATAATTGTGAATTTGAAGATTTTTCGATTTTTCGAACATACTGGTCCCATATACAGCGACATAATCGATGCCTCGATCCTCTTGTCGGAGGAAATCGCACAGCGAGCCGACCGTATCGCTCAACGGTCGCATCGTGAACTGACACGGCTCATTTCGCGAGGGAAGTGGCACGTCGATGAGCGGAAGACCGTACTCGAAGCGGATTGCGAGCGGCTGCGTCACTTCTTCTGTTCGGGAGGTGCTCGAGGAGGCGACAGACGAGGAAAAGGCCTGAAGATTATGCATTTTTCACGAACAACTAGTGAATATCGTCAAATCTGATGCCCGGTGTGTATACACCGTTCTACGTATTATGCGCAAGATTTTGCTACAAGTACATTGAGACAGCTCTGTTTTCGCGAATTTTCAGCTTTTTCATCTTAATTGTCAGTTGAAAATCTAACCAAACGATGTCTATTCCAAAGTGTGTTCCTAAAGTGCGCATTGCGGGCGGCGGCCGCCAAACACGTCACTAAACTTCGGCCATTCCTCATTTGTGTCGGTCGTCGACCCTGAAATGCTGATTATCAGAAAACCGGTTCGTAATGGAAGGACGCGGGAAACGAAGCGCAGACGAGGAAACGGAAAATAGAGGCAGATAAGAGAATTTTTGAGGAAGAAAACGGAAGTCTTGGGGCGGAATACTAATTGTGCGCTCCCCGAGGGACGGCGGCTCACCGCGGGCTCACTGAGCACTCATTCGGCGGTTTGAAACAAGAAATAGGACAAGAGACGATCGATTGCCGCCCGCCGAGCCAAAAATGAGCAAACAGAAGCGGCGGCGCCGATGAAATTTACAAATTGACAAGCTTTTTGCATGCATTCTTTTCGAAACTAATAATTTAATAATCGAAACGTGTCGGTTTTTCGATTTGACGAGAAAATTGAGTTGAATGCAGGTGTTGTGGCTGGTCGCCGTCGGCGGCGGCGGCAACTAAGTAGGTTGATTTATTATTTGTACGCACTCACTCACCAACTACATGAGAAAACGGGAAACCCGGGAACAAGGTGCGCTTGGAAAACAGCCGAAAGGGACCGAAACGAGGGGAATTGGTGGTGGTGGTGACGACGAAAACAACGGATTTGTGAAGCAGCCGAGCAGAGCGACACCGATTTTTCGAGGTCAACTGATGAAAACCAAGCGTTACTGACGTTGAACAGCTGTTTTTTTGCCAAAAAATCGCACAAAAATTGGAGAAAAGAGTAATCGATTACGGTAGTCGACATTTCGTGTGTGTGTGTGTGTGCACCGGAGTCAACGCCAAAATTCAGATTTTTTTTTGCTAGTAAGTTTATAATGATTTTCAAAGATTTTTGTACAAAAGCTCATGTTTTTATTGTTTTTCGCGTTTATTTTTCAATTGAGAACCTTAAAATCATGCTATTAGAGGTTGTCTGGGTGGAAATCCGGGGTTTTCGTTCTTTTTGTGTAGATTGTTAAGAAAAATTCGAAATTTTTTGAACTGAGCCTTGAACAACGTTCAAACGTCTTGGAACCGCGCAACCGCGACACAATTCCCAACATTTATTCGGTCATAAAACCCGAGAAGAGCACACGCACCACACAAAAAGAGATGAAAATGGGTATGGAATGGTGAGCAGTGGGCGGGGAGGAGCCCCCCAAGAAGAACAAAATTGGACGACTTCCTCTTTTTTTTTGCTCGTTCAGAAAGAGAGGAAGAGAAAGAGAAAACACGGACGGCTCCATCTCTCCGTTCATATCTTCTCTTTTTTAAATGAAAAAAGAGAGGAAGGGAAAAATGGCGGGGAGAAAGATTGAGGCGAAATTGTGTAGTTGTTTGTGTAAAAAGTGACGACAATTGCCAGAAGTTAAACGGAAAATTGGAAAGGGAGAAGAAGAGAGAGAGAAGGAGAGAAAAGATTGATGGCGGTGATAATTGGATAGAAATTGATCATCGGGGGATCAGGTTCCAACACTAAAAGGGGCAATTCAAAATATACATTTGGTAGGCCAAATTCAAAATTCCCCCTATTTTTTCTTTAAAAACTCGACAAACTCCGCATAGCCGGCTCTATTGTGTTTTTAGAGCACTTTTCCCGTCAAAAATTCATGGAATGCAAAATAAATTAAGTGCGTGGCCGAAAAAGAGAAACCTCGGCCACTTCTATTTTTAGCGCGAGTCCAAGTAAGAGAAATCGAAACGTTTGGCCATCTTTTCGTTGCGAGATGGGGTAAAGAGTCAAATCAGTTGTTTATCTGCTCGCTCTTCGCTCGTCTCCGTCTCCTCAACTTCCGTACTCTTTTTCATGAGATCTCTCCCCGCGGGCAGTCCGTAGTGTGTCGCCGCTTGTTTCCCTACTTGTTTTTTGACGGTTGCCTTCTTTTTTTCCGATTTACCCGGACGCCCTACTTATCTAGTGTGTGAACGCGATAGTGTAGTCTTTGATATAAATTATTGATTAGTACTAATGGCTTCACCGTTTTCCCCGCGGGTTCAGACCTTTTTAACAGATTTTTGAGTTCTGTGGTAATTTTGAATGTTTCCCTCTCTAGAAAATCGATAAATACTGCTTTTTCTCGAATTAGCTTGATTCTGCTCATTTTCCCTTCAAAATAGTGTCAATCCTCTTTGTTTTTGCGTCATTGTGGTCCAGAAACTTGTTTTTCCGGGCCTCACAGCTAAAATTGCAAAAAAGCTGTCTTTTTCGTGTTCCGAGTCAACATTTCGGAAAATTTCCATTTCTACCGGTTAACTGTTAGATTTTTGTACTCTTCTTGTCCAGACGCTCTTGTCTACTCGATTTTTCAGCGCAGACCAAAAATGGAAGGAGTATCGCCGATTCCGGGAATTTCGGGACCCGAAACGACGAAACGAAAAGTGGCGCACAGCGATGAGCACGGTTTTTCTGGTGAGAGCACCGGGCGCACGCCCACTTATTTCTCAGCTGAAACCGCCCCGATTTTGTCGACATTCTAGACCAAGTGCGAGTGCCGAACGTGATCGTGATGGTCGGGTTGCCGGCGCGCGGAAAGACGTACATTTCGAAAAAGTTGTGCCGCTACCTGAAGTGGACCGGCTTCAAGACTAAAGGTACTTTCGGAATTTTCTAGAATTTCGAGGGACAAAATGGGTAAATTGTAGTGTTCAACGTGGGCGAGTACCGTCGTGAAGATGCGAATGCGGCCGACGCGATTCACGGCGCCAACGCGTCGTTTTTCTCGCCGGATAACGCGGATGCGCTGAAAGTTCGAGCGTAAGTCGTTTTCGGGTCTCGACGCGAAAATAGTAAATTCTTAGTGAATCGGCGCGTCGTGCCATGGAAGACATGGCCGACTATCTGAACGGCGGCACAGGCGGTGTGGCGATCTTCGACGCCACCAACACGACCAAAGAGCGCCGTGGCATCATTATCGATTTTTGCAAAAAGAAGCGTCTCCGCTGCTTTTTCATCGAATCCGTCTGCGACGATCCGGCTATTATTGATAGCAATGTGACGGATGTCAAGGTAGATTTCTCGAAATTTCTGATAGATTCGAACTCGGTCGGTTTTAGGTGAACTCGCCGGATTATAAGGGACTGATGACGGCCGAGCAGGCGAAAGACGATTTTATGCGTCGAATCGAGAACTACGCGAAACAGTACGAACCGCTGGAGGAATCGGAGGACGAGACGCTCAGTTTCATCAAAGTCATCAACGCGGGCCGCTCGTTCAAAGTGCATCAAGTGCGCGGGCACGTTCAGAGCCGAGTCGTCTATTTTCTCATGAATATTCATCTCCTGCCCAGGAGCATTTATTTGACCAGGGTTCGTTGGGTTGGAAGGGAAAACTGGAAGGAACCTAGTCTCGGGGAAGAAATTAGGATTTTCAAACCGAAAAAGTGAGCCGAGACTAGGTTCCTTCCAGTTTTTCCGTATAATTACGAAACATCGATCTAATTTTCTCATGAACAAAGTTATGCCAGTTTCTTGGAAGAACTGTTCATAGGAAAGTTGTGTTTTTAATTTGACAATAGCAAAATATGCTTTTGCAGCACGGTCAATCGGAATACAACGCGATGGGGCGTCTCGGGGGCGATTCGCCGCTGACCGAATCGGGCCGTCAATACGCCCACGCACTGGAGGCATTCTTCGAGGAAGAGGAAGTGCCCGGCCTCCGAGTGTGGTGCTCGCAAAAAGTACGGGCCGCGCAGACCGCTCAGCACCTCAAACCAGACTTCCACACGGAATACTGGAAGGCGCTGGACGAGCTCGACGCGGGAATCTGCGAGGGTCTCACCTACGAAGACATCCAGCAGAGGTATCCGAAACAGGCGGACGATCGAGCCGCCGACAAGTACCACTATCGGTACCCGAGTGGCGAGTCCTACGAGGACGTCGTCAGCCGATTGGAACCCGTTATTATGGAGTTGGAGAGACAGGTACGTATCGGGGAAATGCAGGAAACATAATAGATGTGGACTTTTTCGTCACGTACGTCTGAATATAAAGTTTGAAATTAACTGAATTCTGCACCATTTTTAAAAACATTTTCTAAGCATTCCTTAGAAATTATTAGAAAATCCCTGACACTTGGCTGAAAATCCGTAAAAAGCCCGTATTTTGCAGGCGAACGTGCTGGTGGTGTCCCATCAGGCGGTGCTCCGATGCATCCTGGCCTACTTCTACGACCGTCCGCTCTCCGAACTTCCGTACATCGACATCCCGCTTCATTCTCTCGTCAAACTCACTCCACGCGCCTACCACTGCGATTCGACCATCTACGCGCTCAATTTGGAGACGGGCGAGTGGACGGAAACGAGTGCCCAACTGCCGCTCTGTGACAGCCCCCGGGATTGACAAAATTTGAGAACTTTGCAATATTTTGTGTACTATATAGCGTTTCTGTGTCTATCTAACATTATATATATTTATATTATTCGCCAACCTACGAGTGTCGGCCATCTGGAAATTTTGTTTTATTGTATTTATTATTATGCGAAGAGTAAGGATTATGTCATGAGCAATGGTGACCGTAGAAGTGTGTGTGTAAAGCTAAGTAAATGGGCAAAGAAAAATGCAAAAAAAAATGTACAATTTGATCAGAGCGATAATCACCAATTCTTCCTTTGCGACGTTTTTGGCAAATGCTTCCCCGGCGACGATTTTGGGCTCATTTTTTCGCGTTTCTTCGTCGGGCTCGACTTTTTCGAGCTCTTCTTGCTGCTCTTCTCCTCATCGCTGCTACTTTCGTCGAATTTTTTCGTCGGCGCGTCGGGCTCCTCGAAACTGTTGAATTTTCGCATTTGATTCAGGGAGTTTTGCTAAAAATCGATAGCGTGTGAAAAAAAGAGTGAGTGTTGGGTTTCGACACGAACCCGTGGCTTGGCGTCGAGCTGCTCGGTGCCTCGTCTACGCACATTGTGGCTCGTCGAGGGCGCCGTGCTCATCGCGCTCTCCAATTGGCTCTCGTCGTTCGGACGGAGCAGCGGAAGCACCGCGTTCATCTGTTTCAGGGTCCTGCAACGAAACGAATACGTTTTTTTGGATTTATTCCGTGAAATTTGGTCTCGCGATTTCCAAATCGAACTCACTTTCTCTGTGCCTCTATCTCGATGTAGGATTTGAAGAGCGCGGCGATCAATTCGGTGGTGAAGACGACGTCGGCGTGCTGGGCGATCAGCTGCAGCAGGAAGAGACCGTCCGTTCCGAGGTAGATCGAGATGAATCGGGACACGTGTTCGCGGTTCTCTGCAAACTTCCGCTACTATTATTTGAGCCCACCGTTTTTTTTTTGACAGGAAAAAGGGAGTGGCCTTTTGCCCACTTACAATAATCCGATCGGACCCAAACTTTGCAGGCTTCTTGAACTTGGATTGGGTTCAAGTTTCAGGTCCCGAGATAGGATAAATAAGGTCAGGTAGTCTAGTGGGTTCAAATTAGTGGACATTAAGCGAGTATGACCCATAGAAATAATTTAGACAGTTGAAGCAACTTGGCAACTATGAAGTTAGAATCCGATCGAAATGATATTAAGTGTGTCAAAAAGCACTGAAGAAAAAGTTCTCACCCAAATTGTCCTTGTCGAATGGCGTTTCGCTCATTTCCAGGTGGTTCAGAATGAAGTGTTCGTTGTAGGTGTCGTTGAAAACGGCGAAAAGCCACGAGCAGAAGTTGGCGACGGTGAACGCGCCGAGCAAAATGTACCTGAATGGCGAAACATTGGAAAGGATGATTCTTCAGAAAACTGGTAAAGTCCTGAAGATTTTCACCCGAAATTCGCAATTTTGCTCACCAAGCCCACAAAAAGACGAAAATTTTCTCGGTGAACAGATTCAGAAGGAGCACACATTGGACGGTGTGCGTTTGCACGTTTCCCATGTCCCGGGTCTCGAAATCGCAGAGAGTGACACGTGGAAACACGCCGTTCTCGCGCCACGTCTCATTTCCGTCCGAGTAGGAGCTGAAGATGGTCTTCCAGATGTCGAAACCGAAATTTTTCTGACGGTCGTGCGGCAGCATGTATCTGAAATGGGGAAACTCTGTGCGAAATTAGTAGAAACTTATTTTCTCAGTTTCTGCGTTTCTTTTCTATAAAACTCAGCTTTCTGCCCGGAAAATATTGATTTTTGCTCTCACCTGTTCAACAAATTCGACTGCAAGACGACGTTTAACAAAAATGCGATTTTGGCGATGAAATAGATGAACGTGACGTAGTGTGCCGAGTATTTGATGTTCAGAAACCGCAAAATCTTGTGCGGAACTATCTTTTTCTGTAATTCAACCAAAATTTGCGTTTTCCTACCGAATTTTTGAGGTTATACCAATTTTAGGCGTTTCTGAAAGCGTAAAACTCCGCGTAAATGAATGCAAAGCGCGTCAATGTTCGCCTTTTTTACCATCGGCACCGCGTTGTTCTCGTCTGAAGCGACGCGCAGAATTTCGCCCACTTGCATCCCTAAAATTCAGAATTTGCGCGAATGATTCGATAAATACAGCTGAAATACCGCTTTGGCTGGCGAAATACTTCCAGATGAAACAGGGAAGTCGGAAGCAGGCGGCTTCGAAGAGCAGAAAGAACGCCATCCATTGGTAGTAGGAAATCTTCTCGCCGCCTTTCTTCACAACCCTCGGCGCGCCTTTTTGCGATCCAAGTGTGATTCCATCAGGTACGACGTCAGAGGCGTCGGAAACTTGTTCAACGAGCTCGCTGGTGAACGGAATGAAGTAGGTCGGCTGCGCCCAGCACAAGTTGTTCGAGTACTGAACCCAGGCACTGGTGAAGTCCAGCGGGACCATGCACTCGATTGGATTGCCGCCGAACTGCTTCCACGAGATGAGAACGGCGAGCCCGATGAGTAGATTGGAAGTGAGAAAGGAATGAACGCTGGCGACCAGATCTTTCGCCCCAGTCCTATTAGTGTAGGGGACCGTGTTTAAGACACGGAAGATGAACATCTTAACAGAGTTTTCTGCTGATTGCGAACTAAACAGTGATAGTGCTGCTTCAGGTACTATCTGAGCCGAATGTCTGACGGGTGTGGGTGGAAAACAAGGTCTAAACCATCGATGTTTATGAAACATCAGATAAATCAACAATTATTCGACGATCACGTCGGCCTCCTTGGTGGCGCGGGTGTAGACGACTTGTCCGTGGTGGTGGACGACGCACTTGACGAGTCCCTTAGCCTGGAGCTCCTTGAGTCCGGCCTTCGCCAAAGAAGCGCGCACCTTCAGACGCTCAGACACGACCGACGGGGTGATGAGCTTGTAGGTGATGACCTGAAAAAGCAAACTTAGTTTCAAACACAATTTGGCGTAGAATCGAAAAGTCTTCACGAAATGGAAGAAAATACTCACCTCCTTGTAGAGCTTGTCGTAGGTGGCCTGGTCGAAAAGCACCATGTTGTTGAGCTTATCCCTGACCTTTCCCTTCGACCACTTCTTCTTCTTGGCCTTTCCGCCTCCAGATCCCTCCTTCTTCTTGGCTGGGGGAGCCTTGCCTCCCTTGGGGTCCTTCTTTGGGGGCATTTTACCTGAAAACACATAAATGACAATAAATTACAGAACGAGAAAAGATAGAGAAGAATTAAACGGAAGCGACAAGGAAGATGAGACGGAAATCGTAAAAGAAAACTCGACAAACGCAGAAATTTCCATTTTCTCAAGTATTGAACGAAAAAAATCGACGTCTAATTTGTGGGCCAGAAAAAATAGAAAAAAGTTAATTTAGCGGCGGTCATCAATTACTTACACGCACTCACAATTAATTTTAACCGAAAATTCTAAAGACACGATGAAAATCGGTCAAAAACGAGCTGAAAATCGTGAAGCGTTTTTGGGATTGAACACAAAAATCGTTGCATTCACGCGGTTGAAGTGGTACGGTAGGAGATCGCGGCGAGACCCGCTGCCGAAACTACGTGCGCCTTTAACCGATGCGTCGTCTCTCGTCACTCGCCGCCGCGCGGTCTCTCGCATTTCGGCCGTCGAACATCGGAAAAATTGCAGATAAACAGCGATTCTGAAGCAAAAATTGGCGGTCAAATTATAAAATGCACAGATGACAATCGACCCAGCCTGAAATCGCATAATTATCGTTAAAATTTGGGGGGAAAACGGTGAAAGATAGAGAAATTTCTGCGCTTCAAAAGTTTATCAACATTGTTCATTTTTGAGAGAGAGAGAGATTCGGACATCGACCACGAAATCCCATGAATCCTAGTCGTAAACTCGTCAAATTTCAAACAAAAGTGTGGATTTTTTGCGAATTCTCACTCTTTTCTCGCTTTTCAAAGTGTTGGAGTTGGGGTTTTTTGGGGTTTCCAGTTTACACGAAAAATCTCAAAAACATGCGAAAAAACAGGCGGAAAACACACTTCAACCGCACTAATTTGATGATGTCCACACCCGAAATGGAAAAGAGACGCAGCGCAAATCTCTCCATTACATACCTTTCTTTCGCAACATCATTTCATTTTTTTTTTTTGGTGTGTTTGTTGCGGCCGCCCCGCTGTCCTTTTCACCGACAATTTATGAGTCATTGACCTAAAAAACTGGCGAAAAGTACGGAAAATTCCCGGATTTTGTCGGATTTTATTGAGTAGCCGCCGCCACCACCACCACGAGAGTATCGGTTTTCACACGCTTTCATTTTCTCGTTTTCTCTCAATTTTCGCCCCCGCCCAAAAATTTTCGCCCGGCTATTTGCTCAGTTTTGTACTATTAGTTGAGCTGTGTTGCTTTGTGTGTATTCGGTGTGTGTGGCACACTTTGTTCTCGAAATCCGCCCAATGCAAAATTTTTTTTGTTGGGGTAGGCCCTTATTCTCATGTACACACACAGATTATGGTAATTACGGACGTGTGGTCATGCGTTCTTTTCCGCTCACTTTTCTAGCCGTCACAACTACGTTTTTCATAATTTTTATATCTGTCCCAGAGCGGGGCATTTTCCGGCTGCGGTCTGGGTTTTTCGAAAAAAGAAGGCCGCATCGGTCGCTTTGCAATATCTCCAGAACAAATTGGTCTATCGAACTGAAAAAACTGTCCTGGAGATACTTCACACCAAGGCCAATGTTCAAACGTTTTTCGGGTTCGATCGGTCAACAAGAAGTGGCACGGTCTCCCAGGGGGCGCTAATGCTAAACACAGTGCGCTCGTAAATTGCGAAGTGTCGTTGTAACTTTTGAAAATTTGCAGGTCTAAAAATGGAGTTTAATTCGAGTTTACGACCTTTATTTTTATCTTTTTGACTTGAAAAATGTCTAGAAAACAATATTATACTGGTTGGAAACCGTTTTTTACAGAATTTAGAGTTTTTCATGTTTTTAGCGTCTTTTTCGCATTTTGTCAAAACTTCAAACCTTTATATTTCAGCTCATTTTGCATTTAATGAGCCCAACGAACGATAAAAATGTTTGCTGAATTTTTTTTCACAAAATTCAGGTTCCGGCGGTTAGTTTTCTTAAACAGTTTTCGAAAACTATTCGAAAAACATCAAAATCCAGGCCAAAACCTTCAAATCGAAATAACTCGCCTATTTCTCGACGATATGCGAGATTTCTGTTACCAAAACGTAGCTAGTGCTCTAATTATTCGAATCCAGGTTCCAGGCTTGCAAAAAATAGGTGTATTGTACAGAAAACAAGGAAAGAACGCTGCCTCCCGTTGAAAATTAATTAATCGGCCGCCGCGTAAATCGACACAGCCCGCTTGTTGCAAGTGCGCCCCATTGAAATCATTCGCGCCGTGGGAGACCGTGAGTGGGTCGCAAAAAAGGCCGCGGCCGGCAAATGCCCAGCTCCCTTCATTTTTGCAAAAAATTACTTGAAAAGTGAGTGAAACCGGAGAGTTTCCTAGAAAAAATGGAAGAAATCGTGTGAGTGGCGGTTTTTCGCAAAAATGACATTTTAGTTCCGGGAAAAGCGGTTATTAATGGAGCGACTCAAAAACAAGCAGTGAAACAAACACACATTTAGCAGAAAATCGATCGACAAAAGCCACAATTTTCAGTTCTTTTCAAAGAAGTGTGTAAAAAGAGAAGCGCGGTGCGTAATTTCAAAGTGTCGCTGTGGATTTTTCAAAGAAAAAGCAAAATATTCGCGAAAATTTCAAACGGTTTAGCAGAAAAACGCGGAAAGAAGACGAACGAATGACGCAAACGACGAGCAAAACAACAGAGACTCGATAGTTTTGCGTTGCGCGCCTAGGTCAAAACGAACGGTGGAGACCTTCCGCCGAAATCATCTTTTTTTCCCCTCCTCCCCCGCCCAGAGGCCATTCGTAAACAGCGCGCACCGGAATGAGCGGAGTGTCGTTCGGGAGGGCGCGCGCGCCAAAATCACTATTCTGTTCAGTTCTGTCTTGCCAGATTTCTCAACAAGAAAAAACGGTTTCACGTCTTCCATTTGTATTTGATAGCTTATTCTCCTGTTGCTCGAAATGAAAAAATTTGCTGAAATTTGATGACATTACTTCCGGAATTCGTTTTCGCTGTTTCAAAACGTTGCCAAATCTAGACAATCTTTCAAAATTGGCTTTTTGACTTTGCTCCCCATCATTTCGTGAATATTCGACGGTCGCAAGGTTGCAAAACGTCCTCCTCGTTCGCATTTTTTTCCCTCTCTTCGCTCATTCCATCCAGTAGTAACCCGATACTTTTTGTCACAAGTGTCTCTCTCCCATCTTTTTTACGTCCCTCCAAACTTTTACATGTTGTTACACACTTTTTTGAACTGAAGATTCCAAAAGTGTGTGTCTCTGTGTGTGTGTTTGTGGTGCACTTCCGTTCCACGCCTTTTCTTTGCAAAAACGCGCCGGAAAAGTACGTAAATCTTCGCGGAACCCTTTGGAAAAGAGGACATTTGCCGCATGTTCTGACCCCGAAATCCCTTTGGGAACTGAGAAATGGCGGATTTGAATAAATGAAGACACTTGACATTCGAGAAGACGTTCCCTTTCGGATTTTATCAGTTTACTAGTAGTGAGTCCTGAAATTTGATGCTTTTGCGTAGATAGGAGTTCCGCAGTGCTCTAGAAGGGAGAATTTTAAAACGCGAAAGTCGGTCGACGGCAGGGGTGTGCGGAAAATTTTTTTCGGAAAATTTCGGAAAATCGGTTTTTCCGAATTTTTTTTTTCGGAAAATTTCGGAAAATCGGGTTTTCCGAATTTTTTTTTCGGAAAATTTCGGAAAAATCGGAAAAATCGGAAAACTCACTTGTTCATTGGTTCAATAAAGTGTTTAAGCAACGTTCTAATACAAAAAAATGCTTATTATGATTTGAAATCACTTGAGTGGGCGGAAGCCAAGCAATGAAAGAAATTGCGTAAAATTTAAAAATCAAATTTAAAAAGACGCTCGCTGCTAGACCCTTCCAAAAATTTTGTGATGCGCCTTTAAAAAGCATACGGTGGTTTCGGACAAATTGACCTTGAATCCACACTAATTTTCCGAAAATTTTCCGAAAATTTCTCGGAAAATCGGAAAATTTCGGAAAATCGAAATATTTTCCGCACACCCCTGGTCGACGGTATTTTGCTTTTTAGTCCGGAATTGGCGCGGAAATCGCGGCAAACACAAGATAACTTGATTAGAGTCCATCTCCTCCTCTTTCTTTCTGTTTGTCGCTTGTCTGCTTGTCCTACTCGGGACCACGGAGCAAAAGGGAGCACAAAAAGGCGACCCTCCTTCTCTTTTGCACAAGCGCTTCCCCCTCCGCTTTTCGCTACGTCTTCATGCCCGCACACAAATCGATAGGAAGGAGACGAGAGGGGGGGAACATGCGCTTCTGCGTCTCTTTCCGACGGATCAGGCAGGCACCACCAAAAGAGAGAGAGAGCCGAGCGAGCAGGACCAGAAGCTTCCGTTTTGCACCCCACCAAACACACACACCCCCACGGTCACCACGCACTCTTTTTAGACGCCGTCAAATTACGACTTTTTGTACCGTTTCTCAAATTTCATCAAAACCAATTTTTTGCCGGTAAAATTCGCGGAAATCCACTTTTCTGTTACAGAAACACATGAAATCTGTACTTGCTCTCTTGAAATCAGTGCGTCCATTTGCCTCACTATTTTCATTCTTTCCAGAAAACTTTTATACTGTTGCACTTTGTCATTTTCTACTTTTCGCGATATTCCGTGCCGCTTCGCTCTACAAGTAGTTTGCGTTGATTTTTGCGCAAAAGTATAGACATTTTCGAATGAACGTCAACTGTTGAAAACGTGCTTTCCGTTGCAAAACCTATTTGCAAATTCTCTGCAACCGACTGCTCAAGAACTAATCCTTCCGGAATGTTTCGAAATTTTTCCCTCTTTTTCCCATCTCTCCCCAAAAAAAAACCCGCATTTTCACAGCCATTTCGCCAGCAAAATGAGCCCGTTCTCTCTATTTTTTAAGGGTTTCCGTTTCTCATTTTACGAGGAAAAACGAGTGGGAGACGGGAAAAAATGGATGGGGACCGGAAAGTGGCGATAAATCAGAAGAGCATCTCCATTTTTTTTTCGTGAGACGGAAAAGATTTAGAATAGCGCATTTTTGGGGCTATTGGTTCCAGAATTTTCGAAAGAACTTGAAGCTAGAGGAATTAAGGTTCTACTGAAGAAAATCCAGTCAGTTGACTTTTAGAACATCCTTGAAGCGGAAAACTTGAATTTTTACAATCTGTATTATAGTTTATCGTTTATAAAGTAGAAATAACACTAATTTCGTTGACATCACAGAAAAATCCGTACTTTTATCATGCTTGTTGCGTTTTTCAAGCAAAAGTAGTTAAACACGTTTTATTTCAGGAAAAAATTTTTTAGAAGCACTTTTTGGCATAATAATGTCAAAAATTGAATGTCTTTTGCTTTTTCAATGGAAAAATAACGTAATTTCCATTACAAACGAGATTTTTTCTGTAAATCTTCAAAGAAAAATCAAAAAGGCTCGTTTTTTTTGCAAATGTCGTCAAGTCTGGCGCATTGTACGCAGTGTTCACCGTCACGTCATATTGCACCCAGAATAGACGGTTTTTGGCAAAGAATACTCAAAAATTCGCTTTATTCTCAGGACGATCCCCCCGAATCGGGCGCACGAATGCATCAATCGCCTAATGAGCCTCTTCCACCCGATTCGATTGGCCTCGGCGACCATCTGCCACCACTTTTTCCATCTCGTCGGCCGGAATTGGTGTGACACTTATTCCGGGTGCTCAATGACAGAGCTCTTGAGAGGAATTGATGAGAAATGGACACTTTCTGTTTCGATATTGCTTTTCCAGCCATTTTGCGCGGAAAATTGGGGGGTTTTTCGGTAAAATTAGTGAAATTTACTGCTTCATAAGTTCTAATTCATTGCTAGAAAGTTTAGTGTATCATTTAAGCTTGCAGGAACGTTTTTAAAAGCCAATTCGCTTTTTCAGTATGTTCATTTCACTCAAAACGCTAAAATCTCTAGATTTCATTACTGTTTCACAATTTTTTCAAAAAATTTTCCACAAATCTTCCGTTCATTTGATTTCGTATTTTCGCTTCATTTTTAGGTAGTTTTGGTGTTGAAGCTGGACAGTTTCGCAAACAGTTTAAATAATCATCCAAAATGCGCTCTGAAATTTTGTGCAGTTTCTCTAGACTCTTATCAACTTTCGAGGTTTACAATAGCTATTCTGGTTTCACCACTACTTGTCGCGTTTCAATTTTCTCGAAAAACCAGATCACAGTTTCACAAACTGTTCAAGTTTTGTTTTTCGGATGATTCCATCGCTTTGCTGCGTTTTTTTTAAAATTATGCATCTACCCGTTTACATCGCCTTCTCGGCCACAAAATGAGCGGCCGTTTCCCTTTCCGGAGCGGGACCATCTGTCTCTAATACACATCCATTCTATCGCTTCCGTTCCTTTCTTTAGTATACTGTCTCAACAAGCTTATTAAATTGTTAGTGATCATTTTGGATGAAACGGTAAAAAGTTGAAACCCGGTCGAAACAGTACTTTTCTTTTCTCAAATAAATTGCAACAAAGAGCCGGCTTGTCATCATGATCCGCATCAAAAAGTGCTCATTTGGAATGCATCCGTTGCATTTTCGCTTCTAAAATGAGCAGTTCAAATGACAAGACACAAGGAACAGTGTGCTCTTTTTTAAAAAATGATTTTACAAGTCTCCCTACTTGGACCGATATATTGTCCAGTTCAAAGCAGTGTATCTCAGCCGTCTGTGAAGATATCAAAAAGTTGTCAACTAATAAAATGTACACCAGTTCTTCCTGAACAATACATCTGTTGACAACTTTTCGATATCTCTACGTGCAACTAAGATACATTGCTTTGAATGGACAATATCGTTGGATGTGTCCATCTGTCAATCGAGAATGGAAACAAGAAGAAGAAGAAGAAGAAGAAGAAGAGGAGGCTCAATGAATAAAATATCAAGTTTCAGCAATAAATCTCTTGTCCTATCCGTCTTCTTCTTCTTCTTCCTTTTCCATAGTGATAGATGACTAGAGTAGGACTCTTGAATATTTCAGTACATTCGTGTATGTATATACACGGATTTGCGCGCGTGCGCTCACGCATCGGATTATCGTTGTTATGGTGACGGCCAGAGAGAGAAAAGAAGAAGATTTGAGAGCTCCGAGAGCCACGGAGCCCTCAAAGTTAGCCAGATTTGCTCTTTTCTCGAGAGCTACAGCTTGCCATATCTCAGTGAACGTTATTTTAATGACGCGGTGGCAAAATTTGGCAAAAAGCCCTTGCCGGGCCATGCCAATCAATAAAACCCTTTCGAAATACACTAGTGCAGGCATTTGGCTCCGAAAATCGATACTTTTATCAATCTCTTCACTTTTCGTAAGTCGCCACCAGAGTTGAGCGGAATTCCGTCTTCCGTCTTCCGTCTTCCGTCTTCCGTCTTCCGTCTTCCGGGCCTTTTTCTTCTTACCGTAAAAGAGTAATAGCTTTGCAGAAGCCATTTACTAGCCCAGATCCAACATTTTTGTTGCTTAGTTATTTTTTTCAAAAAAAAACCGGAAAAAAGTTCTGCATTGACGATTTTTTGTACCGTCTTCCGTCTTCCGTTTTCCGTGTTCCGAAAAAAAAAAACATTTTCTTCCGTCTACCGTCTTCCGTCTTCCGGATTTCAAAATTCCATTTCCGCTCATCTCTGACGCTTTCAAACTACCGTAATCCCAACAGTTTTCGGCGCGCAACTTTTCCGCTTCAATTCAATGTCTTTAAAGCGGAGAATTGGCAGCAATTTGTAATTTGCTCGTTCCAACTACCGTACTCCCATTCGAGAACTCATTTTAGCGCCGGGGGCGGATTAGGTGCCTCATCAATTCTCGTGCCTACTTTTAGTGCGCCTGGCTCCGAAATGCTCCGAAAAGCCGCGCCATCCTTGCTTTTAATGGGAAAACAAACACTCGCGGGCGCCTCTCGATTGGCACGGACGTCGTTGTCGTCGTAGAAGGACAGAAGAAGAAGAAGAGAAAGAGAGAGAGGGAATTGAAAATGAGTTAGGCGCGGAGCCAGAGAGAGAGAGAGAGAGAGGTGATTACATGCGAGAGACGGCCATCGTTTTGGAGGCGCGCAGTCAATTACCATTGAGCCGCGGAGGCGTCGAGCACGCGCAGAAAGAGCCCGAGAGCAGCAGCAGCAGCGGCAGCACTCGTCTTCTGGTGCAAAAAGCGAATGGAAATGCGAATGAGAGGAAGAAGAAGAAGAAGAAGGAGAAGGAGAACGAGAGACGCGCGCCGCACACTCTCATCACTTTAAAACTCGTCTCTTTTGTCATTGCCCTTGTCCTGGGACATTTCGCAACCATTTGCGACGGGGGAGGGGGCTTAAAGAAGTTTCGTCTGATTCACCGGCGGAAACTGAGTATTTCTTGATTTTATATGCCTTAAAAAGAACAAAAAAATTCAAATAATGTTGGATTTAATCTATACCTTGTGAAACCGTGGTCTCACAAATACTGTTTCGCTCTTATCTTTTTTATCCCTAGCTCACAACTTGCGTCAGTTTTGTTGCGTCCAAGGTGTACATTGATGATAATTTTGGTATTGAAAGCGTTCATCAGTCTTTTCATGAAAACCATTGGGCCACATTGGCGCGAAATTCAAATTTTAACAGCAAAATTTGTGTTTTTTGCCAGATTAGCCACGAAAAATCGATAATTTCTGATTTGTCTCTCGATAGACCGATTGTATAGGCTATTACGAATTTTTTAAGCGCTAGAGCGTCAAATTTGGTCAAGTTTGAAGGTTTTTGGCTAAAACTGCGTGAATTTCAGTTGCTTTTCGGTAATTTTCGCGGTTCGAGCGCTCAAAATGCTTGTATTTACGTGATTTATCATTCTCAAAACCAATTCTGTCGGAAAACGGTCAAGAAAGCGCAAAATGAGAAGTGCGGTTTTTAGGAAAAATGTTTTTTTTTTCGAAAAAGCGAAAATCCGCGAAAAATGCTCGGTGTGTGCTCAATTTATAAGATGTTCGAAACGCGATCTTTCGATCCTTGGCACCTACTTTTTGCCCGACTATTTTTCTCTTTGACCTTAACCACAAACCGCCGGTCCGGAGTCGATAAAATCGACGAACCGCGTGTCACCAGGTGACAAATTATGTAAAACCCGGCGACATCAAAAGATGCTGGTTGTAATTGGTCATTCGAAGAACAAGAAGATGATGATGATGTTATATTGTTATCCAGACCCTCCGGGGGGCATAATGAAGTGTGTTTGAGTAGGTGGTCCGCGTCTCAATATTTGTTTCCAATATCCAATGTCTTCTTGTACACCACCACCACCCACCACCACCAATTGTCGTCACCAGCCATTTGTTAGGTGTTCCCGGTGGCCTAGAGCCTGAAGTGATTGATGTGTTCGTCATCTGTCTTCTTCTTCTTCTTCTTCTTCTTCTTCTTCTTTCTCAGGTCTTCTACTTCCCCCCTACACACAAAGATTTCGGGTCGGCAGAGGGTCGGCAAGTCCTTCAAAACTATGTTTGTTTTATTTATTTATACCATTATTCCCCCCCACCACCACATTTCATTCATTCAAGTGACCTCCACTACATAATTACAGTATTGGCCGGGATCTAATAATAAGTGTTTGCGTCTCTTTCAATTACTATACTCTCTCGTCGAACCTTTGGCTCGTATTTTCTCGACACCGCCCACGCACGCTTTTTTGCATGTGTCACTGGACAATTCGGGTGTCCTCGTGTGCCCCGGTCATTAGCGGTGCGTGTTTCGGTGTTCCGCGCGTTCTGGCAAAAGCCGGCAAAAATGGTTTGCGCTCGGCGGGGTTAGAACCGGCGTGACAGTTTCGCGTGACAGTCAACACTGATAGCCACTTGGCCATGAGTGCATCACCGACCGGCGGCGCCAAGGGGCGGTGATAAGAGCGCACGGCGCGGGCAATAATTGGGTGAATCTCTATCTGAAAATTTGCACTTTTCAGTCGATCTTCACGAAATTTCAGCCAATTTCCAGTCTTCTCTTGTCCATTTAGAACCACATTTCACATTCTCCATACTTCCCACCTCCCAGCCCAAACCCTCTTTCCATCCGAAATCCGATAATTACCGCCGTATTACGTCGTTTCCTTCTCGTTCCGTCCAAACCACTATTCTTCAACTATTATATATATTGTCCATTTGCAGCTTTCATCACACCATTATCGTGGACATGCAGTAGCTGTCCGACACAAATCGCATAGGAACAAGGAGTTTTACACAAAAAGTAAGTGCTTTCCGATTTTTCATAATTTTTTAAGTGATTGGCAGGTTTTTAGGACTTGTTTGTTGGGTTTTACTGCTTATTTTTATCGGAGAATGCAATTTTTTTTAACGAATTTTAAAGTTTCACAATAGTCATGTTATGAAATTCAACTTTTTCTCGCAATTGACAGCGCAAGCATGAGAATAAGCAGTAAAATGTGTTGAAAATTGTTACTCTATAATATTCCTCTCTCCAAATCGTTTGTTTTCTGCGCATTTTCGCATTCTGCCTGCCAATCAAACCTGTTCCTTCGTTCCTTCGGTCAATTTTCTTGCATTTTTCCATTTCCCAACACTTTTCCACTCATTTCCACTCTCTTTTTGCCATTCCACATCAGTTCTTCATCAATTTCATGCTTTTTTTTTCCTTTCACGCATCGCCCATTTTTCCGCTCCAACACCCGCCGCCAGCGGTCTTCTCATCGCCCTCCGCTCCGGCTGTTCTCGCCGCCCGGTTAGCTCAGTCGGTAGAGCACCAGACTCTTAATCTGGTTGTCGCGGGTTCGAGCCCCGCATTGGGCTTACTCTTTTCGCTTTTTTTGCTTTTGCCACATTTCGCCTCGCTTATCAGTTTGCCATCTCAATTCGATAGTATTGTAGGTTTAGGAGAGTGTGGCGCCGAGCGGAGCGTTTCATGTTTACTTTTTTCGGCGTGTGGTTTGCGATGATCCTTCCAAAAACGTTTATTTATATTTGTTCTCTCTCCCTCTCTCTCTTTCTTTCTCTCTCTACCATTTTTTTGCCCATCCTCTTTTATTTGTTTTATTGTCTTACATTCGAGCTCTCCAAACTTGATTACTCTTCCCTCCCGTTGTGTATTTCTCTCATTTTTTGCCCCCTTTCTCTTTCGCAACATTTTTTGGGGAATTTCGGGGCTATTTATTCGCTATTATTCTGGACTATTCTGCGGGCTTTTTGTGGACTATTTTATGCTCAAATTTTGAATGAAAGCTTAAGATTACTGTAGAAAAGGATTACGGTACCGATGTATTTCCTAAAAATGTTCATAATTCGTTTAGAGTGGTGATTTGATTGACTACCACGGTTATCACAACTTTTCGAAACTGTAAATTTAACTGTATGAGTTGTCAAGGCAAAATCACCATTCGGCCTCTAGCAATTGTACAATTGAACGTAGCACACGGTGACCAAAAGTGTAGAAAGGGGCGTGGCCTAATCTGAGACGCGTTTTCTGAAAATTGCCGCAATTCCAGCACTTTTTCGCGGTTTTTGTGTTTGATATCGACGAAAAAAGAGCACATTAAAGAGAGAAAACATTGAAATTTTCGTGAAAACGTCGCGTTTCAGACGTTTTTCGCATATTTCGCAATTCGGAATTTTCATACCGGCCGATGTGGATAGTTTTGAGACGAAGTGAGTGTCGGAAGTGATTAAGCACGTTAAAACAAGTATTTTAAGCGTTCAAACGGCAAAAAGTGTCGGCAAATGACTGAAATTCGCGCATTTTCAGCACAAAACTTGAAAATCGATTCAAGCGATTCATTTCTCAATGAAACCGGCTCGTTTTAAGCTCAAAAAGTGCGCGATGATTAGTTTAACAAAGTTATGCAATTACATTGTCAAAATCGTACAAAATTCGGGTAATTTTTGACGAAAAACATGAAAAATGGGGTTAAATTTTCGAATTTCGCGCCAAAATGGTAGGCCCCACGCCCCTTTCTACGGTTTTGGTCGTCGTGCGGCGCCTGTGATTTAGTTATTTTTTGTCAATACAGATTCAGAAGCTCAGCCCTTATTACTTTTGATTACTACCTTTTGAAACAGCAAAGTATCCAACACCCACCACCACGAACAACAACAAAAAAAAAGCGGTTTCAAGAACTCGTATTCCACTTTTCGAAACGTTTTGCCTTCATTTTCCGACTTTCAATCCTCTATTTGTCCTCCTCGTTTTCGTCGAACTTCTCTCCAATTAGCTCACATTACACACAACACACACTGTTAGTTTGTTTCTGCGCAAAGGGCGCGCACGCACACACACACACACAGAGGATATTCTTGTCAATGAAATGAACAAACGTTTCGTTCCGTCAACTTTTACTCGACTTTCGAGTTGAAATTCACTTTCATACTGACAAGTGTTCTTGATCAAATCAAAATAGGCGATTTTTCGCAATCAATCGCTTTTTACGCTTTTACGAAACTGTAAAGTAGATGTCAAAATCTGAAGCGTTCTGTTTCTCGAAACTTTCAAAAGTCGCTTTCATGAAACCGAACGTTTGCATTTCAAAATTCACAATTTTACAGAGTAATGAAACAGTCCGCTACGTTTTTCTAGTAAGCACAACAAAAGCACCCAATACGGTCTATTCGAAACGATGTATCTCGGCTGTGGGTGGAGATATCGAAAAGTGGACAACTGATCAAATGTTTATCAGAAAATTGTGTACATTTTATCAGTTGACAACTTGTTGATATCTCAACCCGCAACTGAGATACGTCGTTTCGAACCAAAAACGGCGAAGCCATCATCCATCACTTGTTACCGTCATTTGTTGCCCCGAAAAGAGATAGATATCACTCTCTCTCTCTCTCTCTCTTTCTTTTCCGTACATTCTCAAGTGTTATTCTACTCGTTATTCCCCGAACCCACACACAGACAATATCTCGACGACTTTTATCTGCGTCTCTCTTTCAACACTCACTTTGAAGACGTTTATCCTAGAAACCGGGTATGGTATCAAAAAGTTGTCAACAGAAAAGTTGTTGCAAATTTCAAGCTCTACAACTTTGTAATTGATCGTTTTGCTTCAAAATTTACAATTTCCAAGTTACAAGTCATTTTCTAAACAGCACTTTCTTGGTCCCACGCAGCTCAAGGACCGCGCTCACCACCAACCAAAACCCTTTCCGACGACCTCCTTCCTACCTACCCGCCATTTACGACTGTCTCGGTGTCTGCCGCCTCCTCGTCTCCGCATACTGTTTAGTCGGCGTGTCACCCCAACCCTTCTTCACCCCCAGCGGTTCCATTCGACCAACACCATCGGGGCCCTCCTCCTCCTCTCACACCTTTTTCCGGGTACGTCGCCCGCAATTTCGAGCGTTTCTCTGCGATTTAGCGGGCATTTTTCGGCCTCGAAATGCATCTCGACATTACCGTTTCATGAGCTTCGTGTAGCGAATGTAAAACATTGCTTATCGATTTTTTCTCTGCGGTTTTTGCTCAAAAATTCGATCGATAAAACCCTAGAACATTACTGTTTCTCGGGGTCCATATTAGAAAGGAAAAGGGGTAGGCGTGACAGGATTAGTGGAAAAATCGGCCAGCTTTCTTTTGTGTGCACTTGAACATTTACTGTTTCACGAACTCTTTCACCCAAAAAAATTACTGTTTCGTACCGCGCATATCATCATCGAAAAGGCGCATTCTGTTCATTTCGACATCATGCTCTTCGTCGTCTTGTGCTCGATTCCTACGACTATCCATTTGTCGCCCCCAGTACCCCCCTCATTTTTTGTCCTTTCCCTCGTCCGGACCAGATGTTTTGAGGCATTCAGAGTGATGAATCGGTTTCTGCGCGCTTTTGATCGTGCTGGATGCGTTGAGGCTCTAAAAATGTTCGAATGTCAATTTTTTTAGCCAATTTTTTGGCGTGCGATGCACAATGTTTGTGTGAGCGGGTGACGTGGCAAAAACATGTACCACCGGGCGGCATACGGCGTGTATGCACCAGTGTTGAGCGGAATTCCGTCTTCCGTCTTCCGTCTTCCGTCTTCCGCGCCTTTTTCTTCTTACCGTAAAAAAGTAATAGCTTTTCAGAAGCCATTTACTAGCCCCCGAAGAACGCGAATTTCCACGGGATTTCCAAAAATTTTTGTTTCATTAGTTATTTTTTTTCACCGGAGAAAAAAAGGTTCTGCATTGACGATTTTTTTTTGTTCCGTCTTCCGTTTTCCGTCTTCCGTGGATTTCAAAATTGCATTTCCGCTCAACTCTGTCCTTCCGTCTTCCGTCAGCCCTCCTTTTTTCACGGAACAACTCGAATAACTTTTTTGTATGAAAAGCTAAATTTACAATTATTTTTCGATGAGCACAGTTCACTTTGCTCTACATTTCGTCAGTTGATCACATTTCATGAAAAAATTTTCTAAAAAAGATACAAAATTCTTCCGCTGAGTTCTTCCGCTCAACTCTAGTACGCACCTTTTATACGCACGATTGGAAACCGACAAGTTTCCTTCAAGTATTCCGTTGGGCACGCTGCCAAGTCTCTCTTTCTCTCTGCCCCTACACCACCGAAATGTTGGTTTATGCAACAATTGCGTGTGAGAGAGAGAGAGTGAGCGGTCCCAGATGGATCGGCGAAAAAAGTTGCGTTTTTTTTGGGTTACAAGTTGCAACTGACGCGAATCATCGAGAAACCAGTTGATATTTCTCTCTCTCTCTCTCTCTCACTCTCCCTTTTGTGGTTAGAGTGTGAAGTGAACACAAGCACAAACATACATGCAACGATATTGTCGGTTTCCCCCTCTCTCTCTCTCTCCTTTCGCTTTTATGACAAAAAGAAGAAGAAGAGAAACATTATTCATTTTTATGTTTTCGAAACCCCTCCCCCCCGCCAAACCATTGCCTTTTCCCACATTTATACGCGAAATGCACTCGAAATATGCCCGATTTTCTAGACTTTTCGCGATGAAAACGTTGAAATTGACACTTTTTGACTAGAAAAATGCCACGTCGCATTGAAATTTCACACTTTTGCTCCAGTTTCTCAAAATTACCTGAAAAAATGACACTTTTTGCGTTGCTGACCAGAAAAAGAGCTCCAATCACTTGGGGCACCTTTGTGAAACTGTAAATTTTTCGGCTACAGTAGGGGGTTGCCACGTCACCTCGTATTAGAATCATTTTTTCAATTTCGTGTGTGTGTGAACTGAACCGTCTCCTTCAACCTTCGCCTCCGAGCGACGGGGACCGAGGGCTGTCCGTTCGCGTTCCCGCTAATTGCCATCATGTGGCGCTGGCTGGCTGGCTGGCTGGCAAGGACGTTGTTGAGGTGATCCGACCGGGACCAGTGACTCCAACCACAAGGGACCGTTCCCAAAAAAACTCTCGTCAACGCGGTCCCCGTTGACATTTTGTCGTGTGTCGGCGCCGAGCGAGAAGTCTATGATATCCGATCTCGATGCGTGTGCGTCTCACCCGATCGCCACACTCTCTCTCTCTCTCTCTCTCTCTCTCTCTCTCTCTCTCTCTGATCGACCGGGTCCATTTTACGAACCCCTCTGGCTCTTCTCTTTCAAATGGCACACACACACACGCAGAAGCAGAAGCAGGAGGCACACAACAAAAGGGGCGTGGACTGCTTTCTCTTGCTCTCTCTCTCTCTCTCTCTCGCTTGCTCGGACCGACGGACCCTTGGGGGGGGGCTCAGCTTGTGTAGACACACTAACCAAGTGGGACCAGGTCCCGCAAGCTTCTCTCTCGCTCTCTCTCTCTCTCTCTAGTAGGGTGGTTTCCTAAAACGGAGCGAGATACATACACACACACACACACACACACAAATTTGTTGATTTGTGTATGTATGTATGTATGTGTGTGGGAGAGACCTCCCCCAGTGTGCCCCCTCTCCCTCTTCTTCTTCTTTCTCTTCTTCTCCCCCTACCCCCGGTCCCTCTCGGCTCTGCCTCTCGGCCGAGCGAGCTTCACTGCGCGGCGCACAGAGAGAAAGAGCAGTGGCAGCAGCGGGAGCGGCGACGAAAAGCCCACCAACCAACCGAGCACGCGGCGCTTTTTTGGGACCCAAATTGTGTGGACCATTTTGTGGACCAATCCGATCGTACACTTGTTGTTCTCTTAGGGTACGCTAAATTTTTGCAACTCGAGGCGACCACTTTGCAACCAATCTAGGGTCGTTAGGTCTTTGTAAGTCTTAACTAGGTTCTACAAGGTATTATAGGGGCACCGCACAGAAATGGCGCTCTGTTGAGAAACTCTTTTTGCAGTGCAAATTGAGCGACCTCGGGGCCGAGTTTGAAAAGTTAGGCCACGTTTTCAGTGGAAAATTACTTCGCGGCCTAGAAATTCTGCCAGATTGCGAACAGCGCGCCCTTTCTACCCGGTGCCCCTATAATATCTAGAGGGACCGGACATTTTGCAACCAAACATGGCGGCGACACTTTGCCACCAGCAGCTTCTGCCCAGTTGTGTACTAGTAGGAGCCGCTTCCCCATTCAAATGGCCCCCCCCCTCCCTCCCTTTCTCTTCCACTTCCACTTGCCATCCAACGAGTTGGACCAACTCGAGCCCTCCCCAAACAGCTTCCTTCCTCTTTTTTTTGCGAAACCCCCCACAAACATTTTTTTCTGGTGACTTTCAGTTTTATGACCACTTATGACCGACTTTTGAACGCTCAATGTTTGTCCTGTACTGGTCACCCAGATAGAAATTGAAAAGTAGGGACGACGTTTAAAGTTGGTCCGTTTCGTCTCGCCTCCTCCTTCTTCTTCTTCCCCATTTCATTTTCCCTCCGGAATAGAATAGAAAGAGGGAGAGTGTCTTCTTCTTCTTCTTCTTCTTCTTCTTCTTCTTGCCCAATTTGAGTCTCCCCCTCCCCTCGTCCATTCGGCTCCGCAATGGCATCAAATTTCTCGTTTCCTCCTCCTCCTCCTCTTCCTCTATTTTCAAATGTTATTGATGCTCTCGCGACTAGTTTGTATACAATATTTTGCAGAAGTGCTCACAATCGTCTCATCGGTCATGTCGAACGAGGGAGATCCACCGGCGCGGGTACCAGACGCTCATGCCGCAGAGCCACAAGAGGTTCCGATGGCTCCGGGAGCTCCAGCCGCCGAAGGAAGCCGAGCCGAAGGATCCGCGTCGTTTTTGCGAGCCGCGAGAGCCGGCGATCTCGAGAAGGTGCTCGAGCTGTTGCGCGCCGGCACCGATATCAACACGTGCAACGCGAACGGTTTGAACGCGTTGCATTTGGCGTCGAAAGAGGGACACTCCGAAGTGGTCAGGGAGCTGATCAAGCGGTCCGCACAAGTCGATTCGGCTACTAGGGTGAAACTCTTCTTCTTCTTCTTTCTTCTAGAAGACTTATGAAATGTTTGCAGAAAGGAAACACCGCCCTGCACATTGCCTCACTCGCCGGCCAATCGCTCATCGTGACGATCCTTGTGGAGAATGGTGCCAATGTCAATGTGCAGTCGGTGAACGGCTTCACACCACTCTACATGGCCGCTCAGGAGAATCATGAAGACGTCGTTCGCTATTTGCTCAACCACGGCGCCAACCAGGCACTCTCCACCGAGGACGGCTTCACGCCGCTCGCCGTCGCTCTTCAGCAAGGCCACGATCGTGTCGTCGCCGTGCTTTTGGAGAATGATGCGAAGGGAAAAGTGCGGCTGCCGGCACTGCACATCGCCGCAAAAAAGGACGACACGAAGGCGGCGACGTTGTTGCTGCAGAATGAGCACAATCCGGACGTGACGTCGAAGTCGGGCTTCACTCCGCTGCACATTGCGGCGCACTACGGCCACGAGAACGTTGGGCAGTTGTTGTTGGAGAAGGGCGCCAATGTGAACTATCAGGCGAGACATAACATCAGGTTTGTGACCCGTCTGGGGCTCTTTGTATAATTCGATTAGTGCCCCCCAGAGAGACACACTTCTTTTGTTTTCAGCCCACTTCATGTCGCCACCAAATGGGGACGTACCAACATGGCGAACCTGTTGCTCGCGCGCGGAGCCATCATCGACTCGCGCACCAAAGATCTTCTCACGCCGCTTCACTGCGCCGCACGTTCGGGCCATGATCAGGTCGTCGACCTGCTCGTCGTCCAAGGTGCTCCAATCTCGGCGAAGACCAAAAACGGTCTGGCACCGCTGCACATGGCCGCGCAGGGAGATCATGTCGACGCGGCGCGAACGTTGCTCTACCATCGTGCTCCGGTCGATGACGTCACTGTCGACTACCTGACGCCGCTGCACGTGGCGGCGCATTGTGGACACGTGCGCGTCGCCAAGCTGTTGTTGGACCGATCTGCGGATCCGAACGCCAGGGCGTTGAACGGATTCACTCCGCTTCACATTGCTTGCAAGAAGAATCGGATCAAAGTGGTCGAGCTGCTGCTCAAGTATCGTGCGGCCATCGAGGCAACAACGGAATCGGGGCTGACTCCGTTGCACGTGGCCGCCTTTATGGGCGCCATCAACATTGTGATCTATCTGCTGCAGCAGGGCGCGAATCCGGACGTGGAGACGGTGCGCGGCGAGACGCCGCTGCACCTCGCCGCTCGTGCGAATCAAACCGACGTGGTGCGTGTGCTCATCCGGAACGGGGCCCGGGTCGACGCGCAAGCCCGCGAACTGCAAACGCCGCTCCACATTGCCAGTCGTCTGGGCAACACTGACATTGTGGTGCTTTTGCTGCAGGCGGGCGCCAACTCGAACGCGACGACGCGCGACAACTATTCGCCGCTGCACATCGCCGCCAAAGAGGGTCAAGAAGAGGTTGCGGGCATTCTTCTCGATCACAACGCCGACAAGACGCTTCTCACGAAGAAGGGCTTCACGCCACTGCATCTCGCGTCAAAGTACGGAAATCTGGAGGTGGTTCGATTGTTGCTGGAGCGGGGCACTCCGGTCGACATTGAAGGCAAGAATCAGGTGACGCCGTTGCACGTGGCGGCGCACTACAACAACGATAAAGTGGCAATGCTTTTGCTCGAGAACGGCGCCTCGGCGAAGGCGGCGGCGAAGAACGGATACACTCCTCTGCACATTGCCGCCAAGAAGAATCAGATGGAGATCGCCTCCACCCTGTTGCAGTTCAAGGCGGATCCGAACGCAAAGTCGCGCGCCGGATTCACACCGCTTCATCTCGCTGCTCAAGAGGGTCATAAGGAAATCTCGGGGCTCCTTATCGAAAGCGGCTCCGACGTGGGCTCCAAAGCCAACAACGGACTGACGGCGATGCATCTGTGCGCTCAAGAGGATCACGTGCCGGTCGCGCAAATTTTGTACGCATCGGGCGCCGAGATTAACAGCAAAACGAACGCCGGCTACACACCGCTGCACGTGGCGTGTCACTTTGGACAACTCAACATGGTTCGGTTCCTGGTGGAGCATGGCGCGGATGTTGGCGAGAAGACGCGAGCCTCGTACACGCCTCTGCATCAGGCCGCCCAACAGGGTCACAACAATTGCGTGCGCTATCTGCTCGAGAATGGCGCGTCGCCGAACGAGCAAACTGCGGTAAGTCGTCGTTGCCAATCCATCAGGATTAGTCGAGTCGCTCTCATACGCGAGTCTCCCACCCCCAAACACATCACTTGCAGAACGGTCAAACGCCTCTCTCGATCGCCGAACGTCTCGGCTACGTGTCGGTCGTCGAGACGTTGCGAACCGTCACCGAAACGACGGTCATCACGGAGACGACGACGACGACGGCGGCGCTCGACGAACGCTACAAGCCGCAGAATCCGGAGGCGATGAACGAGACGATGTTCTCCGAGTCGGAGGACGAGGGACAGGCGGCCGAGCACGAGGCGGCCGCCGCTCACGCCAAGGATTTCTCGGACAATTTGGCGCAGGCGCTTCAGGATTCCACTGGTGTTCATATGATTCATACCGGAGAGCAGGTGAGAGCAATCGCAGAGTCGAAATCGAGACGCGGCGAAGACACCAACCGGAAAAGAGGCCATTTATTTTGAAAATCGATCTCACTCCTCGTTTTCGCTTTCCCCCCGTCCCCAAGAGCCGCTGCACACATCATAAGTGAGAGTGCCCCGGCGTCTTCTAGTACACAGCCGTAGCCGCAAGACATGTGGTGGCTCGTACACTCGAGCTGTGCGTAGAGCTCATCCAAAATGTTTGGATTATTTATTCCCCTTTTACACTGTCCGCAACCCGCTGTTTTTTTTCCAGCTCCTTCAACGCAGTCAAGAGCTCGAGAACGGCGGCGCCATTCCGAAAATCAATTCGGGCGGAATGTCTCCGGACAGAGAGTTCGCGCGGATTGCACCAGTTGCCACATCATCGCCGATTGCCACGTCACACTCTCAACCGCTGGGACTCGCGCCGAGAGCCGCATCCATCTCGGGTCAATTCTCGCAACAACCGATTCATCAGCAGCATCATCACGACGCGCCGGATAATCTCGAAGAGCTCGTGCGTCGCGCTCAGTCTCATCCGATCCACGCGGCGAACTTCCATGAGAACAACGGCGCGGCGCTTCTCGATCACGGACATTCGGACAATGTGCCGATTGGACATCATGTCACACAACCGAGGTTTGTCTCGAGGACGCTCCTCAACGGATATCGGGGGGTTTGGTGGCGCTTCAGAGCGTGACGATGGTGGCGGCGGTGTACGGTTGACGACAACCTCGAAAAAGTGTGTAAGTTGTCGTCGTGGTGTTTGCACAGACTTTTCTCAAAGAGTGTGCCAACACCACCACCATCGCCGGTAAACGCCGCCAAACCCCCATCACCGTTGACTTTAAGTTGTTCGAACCCCCCTCCCATTCTAATCACAATTTCAGTAAACTCCAACATAGAACGTAAGTTTTTAGCAACAAACAACAAGCACTCAATTAATTATCAGTTGCCGTCGTGTTGTCCATTTCTGGTGTACCTTAGTTCAAGCGCTATCTCTTTGCATGAAATCAACAGCCAGTTTTGGAGCATCTCGCGCCTAAACATTGCCCATTTTTCAGCTTCCTCATCTCGTTCTTGGTTGATGCGCGCGGAGGAGCGATGCGTGGATGTCGTCACTCGGGAGTTCGAATTATTGTGCCGCCGCGAAAGGCGTCTCAACCGATTCGAGTCACGTGTCGGTACCTGAGAAAGGTAGGATTCTTTCCAGAAAAGCCTTTTAACTGAACTCTATCAATTTTCAGGATAAACTCGCTCATCCACCGCCGCTCAGCGAGGGAGAAGAGCTCGCGTCGCGGATTCTTGAGATGGCACCAGCTGGAGCCAAGTTCTTGGGACCGGTCATTTTGGAAGTGCCGCACTTTGCCTCGCTCCGAGATCGCGAACGTGAGATCGTCATCCTGAGATCCGACGACGGACAGCACTGGAAGGAGCATCAACTCGAGGCGACCGAAGACGCCGTCCAGGAGGTGCTCAACGAGAGCTTCGACGCCGAGGATCTCGCGCAGCTGGACGACTTGCACACGCCTCGCATCACTCGCATCCTCACCAACGACTTTCCGATGTATTTTGCGGTCGTGACGCGTGTTCGACAAGAGGTGCATTGCGTCGGACCCGAAGGCGGCGTCATCATCTCGTCGGTGGTGCCACGCGTGCAGGCAATCTTCCCCGACGGCTCGCTGACCAAGACGATCAAGGTTTCGGTTCAAGCGCAGCCGGTGCCGCAGGAGATGGTCACCAGGCTCCACGGAAACCGTGTGGCCGTCTCGCCAATCGTGACCGTCGAGCCGCGGCGTCGCAAGTTCCACAAACCGATCACCCTGTGCATTCCGCTGCCGCAGAGCAACAACAAGGGAATGCTCACTCAGTATTCGGGACAGCAGGGCCAGGAGCCGCCAACACTTCGGCTCCTCTGCTCAATCACCGGCGGATCCGCGCCGGCTCAATGGGAAGACATCACCGGAACCACGCAGCTCACGTTCACCGGCGACGAAGTCTCGTTCACCACGACCGTCTCCGCCAGATTTTGGCTCATGGATTGTCAAACTCCTCGCGACGCGGCTCGCATGGCTCAGGAGGTCTACAACGAGGCGATCTCGATTCCGTACATGGCCAAATTCGCCGTCTTCGCTCGTCGAACGTTCCCGGTCGAGGGACAACTTCGTGTGTTCTGCATGACCGACGACAAGGAGGATAAGACTCTGGAGAAGCAGGAGCACTTCAAGTTGATCGCCAAGAGTCGCGATGTCGAGGTGCTCAAGGGCAAACATCAGTTCCTCGAGTTCTCCGGGAACCTGGTCCCGATCACCAAGTCCGGCGATCAACTCTCTCTCTTCTTCCTGCCGTTCCAGGAGAACCGATTGGCGTTCATGGTGAAGACTCGTGGAAAAGATGATTCGGAAGCGGCGACCGAAGGACGAATCGGGTTCATGGCCGAGCCGAAGATCCGTTCGGACGCTCTGCCACCACAGCATCCCATCTGCACCCTCGCCATTTCCCTTCCAGAGTACACCGGAGAGGTTAAGGTGACGCCGCCGCCGAAGAGAGATGCGACGCCGTTCGAGAAGCGCTACGGAGACGCTCTGGACAAGGAGCTGCCCGAATTTGTGCATCAGAACGTGCTGAAGGGCATCGGAGCCGACTGGCCGAGACTGGGACGTGCTCTCGAGGTGCCGCACCGCGACATTCAACACATTAGGTACAATTATCCGGGACAAGAGTGCAAGAACACGCTGAAAATCTGGATTCATCTCAAGAAAGAGGACGCGAATCAGGAGAATCTCGACATGGCGCTTCGACAAATCGGCCGCGACGATATTGTCCGTTCGATTGCGTACGGCGAGCCGGAGGCGCTCATCAACTACAGTCAGGCGGACTCGCCGAGCCAGAAGCGTGAGCCCATTCGGCACTTTGAAGACGTGCCCAGTGCGAGCCTTATTAAACGTGAAGTACGCACCGAGGACCTTGTGACGAGGCAGCCGATCCACGTGGCTGAGCCGGTTGTTGTCGAGCACGAACCGTCCTACTCGGCACCAATTCATCATAGCCCGGTGCCAGAAGAACCGGAGCCTGAAGGTCGGAGACCTTCACATTTTCAGAGGAGTTGATTTTTCAAATTTCGATGATTTCAGAAGAGGTGCCGGTTGCCGAGATGCGTACAGTGGTCCGTACCGAGCGACACGTCCACGACAGCGAAGACGGGCCGGTCGTCGAGGAGAGAACCATCACGACGACGTATGAAGACGACGTGGCGGTCAACGAGAACATCAGCGATCGTACCGTACCGCTGAACGATGAGGAGTGGCGAAAGTGGGAAGAGTTGAATCGGCAAGCGGACGGCGCCGCGCCATCCCCGGCCGCGCGCTCTTCCGTCGCAATGTCGGAGCCGCTTCCGGATGACGTCGAGCAGCACGTCGAGTCGGAAAGCCATCGCGAAGACGATGGGACGATCGTCACGACGACAGTGACGACCAGCCACATCAGCGGTAGGTCTTGGGCTCTAATAACAATCCTCATCCGTACATCCAGCACGTAATCGAGCACCACCCATTCCTAACCTTTGCAGATTCTCCGCTGCCCGACGACGACGACGCCACGGATGACGAACAAGAAGGTAGAGCCTGAGAAGATCCGCCCGATATTATTATCCGATTCCATTAACCATTGCTCTCTGTACCCTTTCCTATTTTATTATTGAATTGATTGCCTCAAGCTTCTATGCACCATCTATGCACCTGCCAAAGCACACAAGCACACACCTTCTACCTGCAATAAATGAAGGACACCACATAATATCAACTAGATCCGCGGCGCTTTTCTTGCTTCTTCTTTGTGTTGTTTTGGAATAAACTTCGGGGGGGACGGGGTCAGCTGTTGGTGAGCGAGAGGAAGAAGAGAGCGGAGCCGAGCCGCCCATCTTCTTTTGAAAGCTCGCCCACTTTTACCCCGACATTCACAAAATGTCCTCGACCGCCGACTACATCGTCTCGGGCGTTCTCGCCGACGGCACTCCCATCGTATTCGGAGCGCTAGTCTCGCACGGAACCTCCACGTCGGCCATTCATCACGTGAGCTCGACGAGCCAGTTCGCCGTCGAATCGTGGGATGGAGAGCACGCCGAGCGCGAGCATCATGATCACGACGAGGCGGTGCGACGCTTCTCGCTTTATTTGGAGCCGGACAAGCCGAATGAGGAGCATGATGAGGAGGAGGAGCCGATCGCGAGCAGTGCTCAATTCGAGCGCACCCGATCCGCGTCGCTTGCCGCCGCGCTGCTCGAGCTCGACCCGCGAGGAGTTCCGCTTGTGCAATTCTTCAAACTCGCCACCAGCGAGCCGCTGCTCGAGCTCGACGAGGGCGACGACGAAGTTGAGCCGACGGAGGCGGAGCTTGTGCTCAGCCACCTTCTCTTCACTCTCCGCGCCGTGAAGATGTCGTCCGACGGCGATGCGAAGCACTCGGACGCCGTCCAACGACTCCGCGAACTTGAGGAGGAGCTCCGCGCCGCCGGAGCCGTCACCCCCGCCGATCCGGCGGTTAGTGAGGCGGTGGCGCGTGCGTTGGCCGTCGCCGGCGCCGGACGTGACGTCCAAATCCGTGTGAATCAGTCGAAGCACACGACGACGACGAAGACCGTCTATGAGACGGAGACGCCGGCGATGGCGCACATGGATAGCGAGCAGATTCGCAACCTTCAACACCAGATCTTGGCCGATATTTGTACGTGATTGTGCTTTGGTTGCGTTTGTTGCATGCCTCAAACTCCCCCCCTTTTTCAAATCACCTCACTTTCCAAACCAATATCGTTCACTTTTCAGCGTCTGGCGCTGAGCACCACGCTGGCCACGACTCGGGCACGACGCAAAAGAAGGAGACGGCCGAGGAGGGATTCACCAACGAGGACGGATCGGTGATCGTTTCGAAGAAGATGACTCGCGTCGTCACCACCACTCGCACCACTTTGCCAGGTAAAACGTTTTCGATAACTTTTTATTTGCTCCGTCCGATATGCCTCTAGCTCTAGCTCTAGCTCACCGGAGGAACGTGAGAAATGTGTTTTGTTTTCGTCGCCTCTCGCCCGCCGCTCGTTGATTTTGAAAATGCGCTCGGAGAGAAAAGAGCACGGCGGGGCGTGGAGCCCGCAGACACTTTACACACTCACGAGCCCCCTCATCCGAGCGAGCGGCTCTAGAATCTCAAGGCTCGGGGGGGAACATCAAGTCATTTACAATATCTACAATATTTATGTCTTGCAGGAGAAGGAGAAGAGCCATCGGCGCCTGGTGAGTAAGCAGTTTCACGCCGAATCGTCGTCAAGAAGGACCGTACCCCCCCCCACCGACTACCGATATTGTTCTTTTCTCATTCTCCTCACTCTCTCTCTCTCTCTCTCTCTCTCTCTCTCTCGCTCGTCTCTAGCACACCGTAATCTGAAAATAAAGAGAATTCAGAATCCCGAGATATTATAAATGTCGCGCTCGTTTAATAAAGGTCAACTTTTTGTGTTCTTCACAAGTGGTTCGCATGATTTGATATCGTTTTCGTTCGGTTTTTTTTTTGGTTGGTTGGCACGTCGAACGGGGAAAGCGAAACGCGAAACGGATTACTGTAGTTATTGTTCAGTTTGGCTCGAGCACTTTACAGATTCAAAAGGATCATCGAGAAGAGCGTCGTTCTATTTCAGGCGGACTTTTCTGGATGTTGTAATGATGTTTGAGCACTTGGATCCATTGCGAGCCTACCCTTTTTGTTTATACATGTGTGGTTCCACTAGTTTTTCCCTTTTTTCTCTCTCATTCTCTCTCATCTCGTTCTTTTCCATCTCTCACTCTAGATTACGGTAGGGGTACGGTAGGGGTACGGGAATTCTGAAAACTTGAAAACAAACGTTGGAAGTTCATCGATAAAGTGCTCATTTCAGCGTCGCCAGTGGAAGCCACATCACTCGGAAGCGTCAAGGACCGCATCGCAAAGTTCGAGCAGCTCAAGGACTTTGGAGCGCCGGAACACGAGCTTCTGGAACCGTCTGTGGGGATTGTGATTACTCCGCATACACCGGTGCCGCCAGAGCATTCGGAGGAGCATCCGGAAGACGAAGACGAACCACGAGAAGCGCTGGAACTCGCCGAGCCGGAGCATGTCGCGCACGCACAGCTCAAAGACACCCGGGAGTACAGCGACGAGGAGCTCTCCCAGGAACTTCAACCATCCGAGGAGCACGTCGCGACCGCCGAGATCAAGGACATCAAATCGTACTCGCCCACGTCTTCAGAAGAAGGGAAAGTGAGTCCGAGTCCGAGGGTCGCGCCGGTTCCCCAAGCACGCCAGTCCATCTCGCCATCGGTTGCGAGTTCCGCCCACCACGACGACGAGTTGGCCGCCCATTTTGTGGCAGAGTCTTTCGAGAAACATGACGAGGGACGGGTGGAGCACATGGAGCACACGCCCGTCTACCGGGGACATCGATCGCCGGGGCAGACGTCGCCGATTGTGTCGGAGCATCCGATCGCGCAAGAGTACGCGGAGAGTGTGACGAGCCACGACGAGGAGCCGGACAATTTGAGTCTGAAATCGGGACATGAAGCCGAGATTGCGCGGCATTCTGAGGAAGAGGAGGAGCGAGATTCTCTTCAGAAGGATAATGATGAGGAACCGGAAGAGTTAACCACCCAGACTACCATCACAGAATCGCCAATCCGTCATGAAGATGTATTAGCGGAGTTCCATGAGCATTCTCCAGTACCATCGGAACGTCAAGTGACCCGGGAGTTTTATGAAGAACCAGAGCATCCAGAAGAGCTCAAGTCTCACTCACCAGCTTCTCAAGTCGGTCACGATGAACCAGACTTTGGACACATTGTCAGAGAGACCACCACGACGGTCACTCGAGACTTCCATGAGGACCGTGAGAAGACCCCATCGCCAGCAGTTTCTGAGGACTACGTGTCTCCGGTTCCATCGAACAAGGATACTTACTCGCCAGCGCCGGTTGAGATGGAAGATCAGTTGATCAAGGAGACGACAACAACGACTACAGTCACCCGGGAATTCTATGATCAGCCGGAGCAACCAGTGGAGTCTTACTCACCAGCTCCATCTTCCCATGTGGAGTCGGAGCGGCCAGAGGAACATCCTCATATCATTGAGACGACCACCACGACTACCGTAACCCGGGATTATCATGATGCACCGGAGGAACCAACTGGAAGAGCTCCAGAATCCGGAGAGGAAAGCGATGGAGAAGGATTCGGTAGCAAGGTTCTCGGATTTGCGAAGAAGGCGGGAATGGTCGCCGGAGCTGTGGTTGCTGCTCCAGTTGCTCTCGCTGCTGTTGGAGCCAAGACTGCTTACGATGCTCTCAAGAAGGATAGTGATGAGGAGGAGCCGGAAGAGCACGAAGGTTTGCTCCGAGAAGAAGAACGTCAACGCCGAGCCTCACCATCCGGATCTTCATCTCCAGTTCCATCAGAGGGATCTGTGACGCGAGTTGTTGAGACCACTACCACCACGGTCACCAGAGGATTATATGAAGAAGAGCCACATCATGATGCTCAGTATTTCCATGAGCAATCCGAATCTCCAGTACCAGCGGAACGGACTCCATTGTTGGAAAAGCCACGACACGATGCTCCAGCTGATTCAGGCTACTTCCATGAGCAAGCAGAGCATGAAATTCCAACTGAACATGCACCATTGCTCACCGAAAAACAACCAGAATCCGGAGAGGAAAGCGATGGAGAAGGATTTGGAAGCAAGGTGCTCGGATTCGCGAAGAAGGCGGGAATGGTCGCCGGAGCTGTGGTTGCTGCTCCAGTTGCTCTCGCTGCTGTTGGAGCCAAGACTGCCTACGATGCTCTCAAGAAGGATAGTGATGAGGAGCCAGAGGAGCCTGAACGACGAGCTCTGGAATCTCCAACTTCATCGGAACAGTACCAGGAGCCAATCCACGAGTCCTCGGAACCAGAGAAGCATCATATCACAGAGACAACGACAACTACCACGGTGACCCGTGAGTTCTACGATGAGCCGGTGTCTCCAGTCCCATCGGATGCTGCTGGATCGCCTGTGGAAAGCGAGAAGTCGATCCCTCATGTCGTCGAGACCACCACAACCACCACTGTCACCCGGGACTTTGACCAGGACGCTTCTGGACGAGGATCACCGGTGCCTTCGGAGCCCGAGACCACCACTGTCACTCGTGAGGTCTACCAGGCTCCACATGGCGACGAGCCCGAGCATCACTTCACCGAGACCACAACCACTACCGTAACCCAGAAGGTTCATGATGAGCCGAGTGAGGAGGATGCTGGTCAGGGAGAGCCGGAAGAGGAGCTGCCGCATGTCGTCGAGACCATCACAACCACTACTTCTGGACCAGGATCCTCAGTGCCTCAGTCTCCAGTTTTATCGGAAAAGTACCAGGAGCATGATGAACCGAAACCAGAGGTGCCATCGGAGAAACATTTGTCAGCTTCATCTTCTCCATCTTCTCAACCCGATCAACAAAACCTTTTGGAATCACCGGCTGTGTCCGAGAAGGAGTTGCCGCACGTCGTTGAAAAAGAAGGACGAGCATCTGAAGTAAGCTCGCCATCTCCAGTTTCCCCGACGCCGTCAGAGAAGGAGCCGGAAGCTCACCTGATCTCGGAGACCACTACAATCACCACTGTCCATCGGGAATTCTATGATGAGCCGAAGCATCTTTATGAACATCCACAGGAGTCATCTCACGTGGAATCCGAACGATACGAGGGATCGCCGGTTGTTTCCGAGAAGGAACTTCCCCACGAGCCCGAGCAAGAATCCTACTCACCTGCTCCATCTTCTCAAGCCGAGTCGGAACGTCCTCACGTCGTGGAGACTACCACCACGACTACTACGACACGCGAATTTTTCGATGAGCCGGAGGAACCGACCGGATCGCCCTCACCACTCACTGAGACCACTACCACCACCACGGTCACTCGGGAGTTCTACGATGAGCCCGAAGAGCAAAGACCAGACGAGGAGCTCTTTGAAGTCCAGCCAGTCGCCGACACGACTACCACAGTGTCTCGTGAGATCTACTATGCTCCAGAGAATGATGATCAACCGGAATCTGAGCATCATGTCATCGAGAAGACGACCACCACGACCATCAGTCGGGAGTTGCACGAGGAGCCGGGGTCGCCAACTGGTGAAATAGAGCCGCATTATGTGGAGACGAGCACAACGACTACGGTTACTCGGGAGTATGAGCAGCCGGAAGAGGAGGGTGAGAAGTATGTGCCGGAGGAGCCAACCCATCACCGTACTTCATCTGAGGTGGCAAAGGAGTCTTCAGTTGCCGAGCACTTGGAGCCAGAGCACCAACAGCCAGAATACGATTCGGAACGTCTTTCGGAACCAGCATCTTCCCCGATTCCGGAATCTCCAGTTGGAAAGGCGAATCTACCGCTTGTCAGTGAGACTATAATGACTGGCGAGCACTACGAGGAAGAGCCAGAGGAGCCGATTCATCGGGAAGCTTCTCCGATCCGATCGGAATACGCTCCTGCTTCACCATCCGGATCTTCATCTCCAGTTCCATCAGAGAGATCTGTGACGAGAGTTGTTGAGACCACTACCACCACTGTCACCAGAGGATTCCATGAAGAAGAGCCACATCATGATGCTCAGTATTTCCATGAGCAATCCGAATCTCCAGAACCAGCGGAACGGACTTCATTGTTGGAAGAGCCACGACACGATGCTCCAGCTGATTCGGGCTACTTCCATGAGCAAGCAGAGCATGAAATTCCAACTGAACATGCACCATTGCTCACCGAGCAACAACCAGAATCCGGAGAGGAAAGCGATGGAGAAGGATTCGGAAGCAAGGTGCTCGGATTTGCGAAGAAGGCGGGAATGGTCGCCGGAGCTGTGGTTGCTGCTCCAGTTGCTCTCGCTGCTGTTGGAGCCAAGACTGCTTACGATGCGCTCAAGAAGGATAGTGATGAGGAGCCAGAGGAGCCTGAACGACGAGCTCTGGAATCTCCAATTTCATCGGAACAGTACCAGGAGCCAATCCACGAGTCTTCGGAACCAGAGAAGCATCATATCACAGAGACAACGACAACTACCACGGTGACCCGTGAGTTCTACGATGAGCCGGTGTCTCCAGTTCCATCGGATACTGCTGGATCGCCTATGGAAAGCGAGAAGTCGATCCCTCATGTCGTCGAGACCACCACAACCACCACTGTCACCCGGGACTTTGACCAGGACGCTTCTGGACGAGGATCACCGGTGCCTTCGGAGCCCGAGACCACCACTGTCACTCGTGAGGTCTACCAGGCTCCACATGGCGACGAGCCCGAGCATCACTTCACCGAGACCACAACCACTACCGTAACCCAGAAGGTTCATGATGAGCCGAGCGAGGAGGATGCTGGTCAGGGAGAGCCGGAAGAGGAGCTGCCGCATGTCGTCGAGAGCACCACCACGACTACAGTGACGCGTGATTATGAAGATGAAGATGAGGAAGCTCCACATGTTACGGAGACCACAACCACCACCACTGTGATCCGCGAATTCTATGGAGAAGAACCGGAAGAGCTGGAATGTCAATCGCCAGTACCATCAGAGAAGGACAAAGATTCTTCGTCTCCGACGAGCGAGACCAGCACTTCTGTGAGTCGGGAAGTCCATCCGGACGAGCCGCATGTCGTGGAGACCACCACCACGACTACTGTCACTCGGGAGTATCATGATCAATCGGAGAGGCAGGACCCAGAGCCAGAACACGATTCGGAACGTCTGTCGGAACCCGCATCATCTCCAATTCCGGAATCTCCGCTTCTCAGCGAGACTCGCGAATACTATGAGGAAGAGCCGGACGAGCCGATTCATCGCGAAGCTTCTCCAGTTCAATCGGAGCAAGACGTATCTTCATCTCCAGTTCCATCTGAAAGCTCTGTGGCTCGCATTGTGGACACCACCTTGACTACTGTCACCCGAGAGTTCGACCAGGAAGAGCCGCACCGCGATGCTCCAGTTGATCGGCAATTCCATGAGCAGGAACCGGAAGAGCACGAAGCTTTGCTCGGAGAACGACGTGGCCTGGAATCTCCAGTTTCATCGGATAACTACCAGGAGCGTCATGAACCAGAGGCGAGCCAAAAGTCGCCAGTACCATCAGAAAAACATGACCACCATGTTGCTGAGTCCACCAAGTTCTCCGATGAGCCGGAATCCCCAATCCCATCGGATCATGAAGCAATCCATCGATCTGAACGTCTATCGGAACCAACTTCTTCAGCTGAAAGTGAACAGGATCTTTCTCGTGTCATCGACGTCAACCGACACTTTGATCAGGAAGATCCGGACGAGCCAGTCCATTCCGAAGAGCTCTTGCAGTTCCAGGGCGAGCAATCGCTGGAAGAACTCGAAAAAGAGGAGGCGGAAGAGAGAGCAGCTCACGAACCAGTTGCCGAGCCTAGATTGGAACGGGAGGGATCCTATTCGCCGGGATATTCGCCAAAGTCGCCAGATGGATCGTTAGCTGAATCCGATGAGGAGAGCCGGAAGATTGTGGAGACTGTCACCACCACCACGACTACCAGGACTCATGAAGTTCCTGATGAGCCGGAGAAAAAGTCTGAAGATGCAGCTCCGGAAGAGCCAGAAGACTTGGAATCCCCGGTCAAGTCTCCATACGAGCAACCGACAGAGTACGGACGAGTCGACTCGCACGATGCTCCAGCGTCTCCAGCTCCTTCTGTTGAATCTGCTCATGAAAGTATTGTCATCGAGACCACAACTATCACCACTGTCCATGAGCCGGAAGATGCTCCGAGAGACGTCGTCGAGTCCCAGGAGTATACTGGATCTCCAGTTCCATCTGAACATGCACCATTGCTCACCGAGAAACAAACGGAATCCGGAGAGGAAAGCGATGGAGAAGGATTCGGAAGCAAGGTGCTCGGATTCGCGAAGAAGGCGGGAATGGTCGCCGGAGCTGTGGTTGCTGCTCCAGTTGCTCTCGCTGCTGTTGGAGCCAAGACTGCTTACGATGCTCTCAAGAAAGATAGTGATGAGGTGGAACCGGAAGAGCACGAAGCTTTGCTCCGAGAAGAAGAACGTCAACGACGAGTCTCGGAATCTCCAGTTTCATCAGAGAAGCCTTTGATAGGAGTAGGAGACGATCAGCCAGTTCATCACTACACTGAGACCACCACCACGACCACTGTGACTCGGGAGCACTTTGATGAGACGGAATCCTATTCGCCTGCTCCATCTTCTCGATCTGAGAAACAGTTGGAGTCACCAGCCGCTTCCGAAAAGGACATTCCATATCAAGCAGAGTCCAATTTGCCAGCTCCTCCATCAGTTGGCTCGCCGGAGAAAGAGCACTCGGAAGTTGTGGAGTCCACGACTGTTGTGACCCGAGAATATTATCACGATGAGCCGGAGGATGAGCCAGTTCATCGAGATGCGGGAAGAGAAGAGACCACTGAAATTCGGGAAGTGTATGATGCTCCGGGCGGTGAGCACTTCATCGAGACCACCACCACCACTACTGTTACGAAGGAGGTCTATGAGCCGGTTCACGATGATGCTCAAGTGGATCGTGAGGAACCGGAAGGATACCGTCCAGCTTCGGGATCAGAGGCCGATGATGAGTCGCATGCTCCGAGATACTTGGAAACGACGACAACTACCACTGTCATCCGGGAGTATGAAGTGTCGGAAGATGAGGAAGATCATGCTGTTCCACAAGAATCTCCAACTCCATCGGAAGAAACAGTGTCCCGTATCGTCGAGTCCACAACCACGACTATAGTAACCCACTATGAGCCGGAAGATGAACATGAGAAGCCGCGCGTCGTTGAATCCCAGGAATATGCTTCTGGATCTTTGGGATCTCCAGTTCCATCTGAAGAAGGATCCCTCAAACTCGTCGAAACCACCACCGTGACTCAAGAGCATTATGAGCCGGAGGACGAGCGCGTCGGATCTCCAAAGTCTGCTGGGCATGTTGTCGAGTCCCAGGAGTACGAACATGGATCTCTAGTTCCGTCGGAAGAGCCGGAGGAGTCGATTCATCGAGACGCTCCTGCTTCACCATCCGGATCTTCATCTCCAGTTCCATCAGAGAGATCTGTGACGCGAGTTGTTGAGACCACTACCACCACTGTCACCAGAGGATTCCATGAAGAAGAGCCACATCATGAATCTCCAGCTGCTCAGTATTTCCATGAGCAATCCGAATCTCCAGAACCAGCGGAACGGACTCCATTGTTGGAGGAACCGCAACACGATGCTCCAGCTGATTCAGGCTACTTCCATGAGCAAGGAGAGCATGAAATTCCAACTGAACATGCACCATTGCTCACCGAGAAACAAACGGAATCCGGAGAGGAAAGTGATGGAGAAGGATTCGGAAGCAAGGTGCTCGGATTCGCGAAGAAGGCGGGAATGGTCGCCGGAGCTGTGGTTGCTGCTCCAGTTGCTCTCGCTGCTGTTGGAGCCAAGACTGCTTACGATGCGCTCAAGAAGGATAGTGATGAGGAGGAACCGGAAGAGCACGAAGGTTTGCTCCGAGAAGAAGAGCGTCAACGACGAGCCGTGGAATCTCCAGAGCATCATGAACCAGCTGCAAAATTCTACGAGCCTTTTGAAGAGGATCGTAGCGTCCAGTCCGCGTCGCCTGTCAAAGAAGAACCAAAGATCATCTCTCCAGCTCAATCCATCGAGGAGATCAAAGAGAAGCTGCAGGAGGCCGAGAAGCGGTTTGAAGAGGAAGTGGACAAGGAGCCGTTTGTCATCGAATCAGAAGAGTACGAGCCGGCGGTCCATGAAGAGCAGCGTATCAGCTCTCCAGTTCACTCGGATTCTGGAGACGTCGAACATCAACTTCAGAAAGACGTCGAAAAAGAAGAAGAAGAAGAAGAAGAAGAAGAAGAAGAGGATGAAGCCGACGCTCCGTACATTATTGATTCGGAAGAGTATGAATTTGTGGGAGGACAGGAGGAAAGAATCTCGTCGCCAGCTCATGAAGATGAGGAAGACGAAGATGTCATCGAATCAGAAGTCTACCAGAGACATCACGAAGAACACGATCCGAGCATTATTGAGTCTGAGGAGTATGAGAATGGATCTGGATCCGGATCCGGATCCGGATCTCCAAGACCGTTCGAAGAGTCCACCACGACGACTGTCATCAGCGTTCATCACGAGCCGCCAGCCATCCCGGAGCCTGAAGTTGATGAGGAGGAGTTTGAAGAAGACCGATCAATAATTGAGTCTCAGGAGTATTCTTCTGGATCCCCGCTGCCACCAACCACCGTCACCAGTGTGGAGCATGTGGAGCCCGAGAAGCGGGAGGAGTACACTCCGGAATACCCGACGACTGTTGCGGCGGTGAGCAGTGAGCACCTGGATGGTGGTCACATAATCGAGTCCCAGGAGTATACTGGATCTCCAGTTCCATCCGAGGAGAGTGCCCATGGATTCATTAAGACCACCACGACCACCACTACTGTTACTCGTGAGCACTTTGAGCCGGAGGATGAGCTTGAGCCATCAGCATCACCAGCTCCATCGGAAGAAGCGGTATCTCGAGTCGTTGAAACCACCACCACGACTACAGTAACCCGCGAGCACTTTGAGCCGGAAGAGAATGTCGTCGTGTCTCCAGTACCATCTGAAGAAGGATCGCCGAAAGTTATCGAGACCACTACCACCACCACGGTCACCCGCGAACATTATGAGCCCGAAGACGAGGAAGAGCACATCGTCGAATCTCAGGAGTACCTCGGATCTCCAGTCCGATCTGAAAAGTCCCTGGAGTCGGAGCAATCTGTGACCAAAGTTGTGGAGACCACTACTACGACTACGGTGACGCGTGAATATGTGGATGCGGAGGATGCTCCAGCTCCTCCGGCTCTTCTCGAAGAGCCCGTCGACCGAGTCCAGGAGACTACGACGACTACAGTCACTCGTGAGAACTATGAGCCGGAGTTGGAAGAAAACAAGTCGCCAGTTCCGTCAGAAGAAGAAGAAGTTCATGGATTCATCAAGACCACAACCACTACCACTACTGTCACCAGTGAGCACTTTGAGCCGGAAGAGGAGGAGCCACATCACGATGCTCCTCACTTCCATGAGCAATCCGAATCTCCAGTACCAGCGGAACGGACTCCATTGTTGGAGGAACCGCAACACGATGCTCCAGCTGATTCAGGCTACTTCCATGAGCAAGCAGAGCATGAAATTCCAACTGAACATGCACCATTGCTCACCGAGGAGCAAACGGAATCCGGAGAGGAAAGCGATGGAGAAGGATTCGGAAGCAAGGTGCTCGGATTTGCGAAGAAGGCGGGAATGGTCGCCGGAGCTGTGGTTGCTGCTCCAGTTGCTCTCGCTGCTGTCGGAGCCAAGACTGCCTACGATGCTCTCAAGAAGGATAGTGATGAGGAGCCAGAGGAGCCTGAACGACGAGCTCTGGAATCTCCAATTTCATCGGAACAGTACCAGGAGCCAATCCACGAGTCCTCGGAACCAGAGAAGCATCATATCACAGAGACAACGACAACTACCACGGTGACCCGTGAGTTCTACGATGAGCCGGTGTCTCCAGTGCCATCGGATACTGCTGGATCGCTTGTGGAAAGCGAGAAGTCGATCCCTCATGTCGTCGAGACCACCACAACCACCACTGTCACCCGGGACTTTGACCAGGACGCTTCTGGACGAGGATCACCGGTGCCTTCGGAGCCCGAGACCACCACTGTCACTCGTGAGGTCTACCAGGCTCCACGTGGAGACGAGTATGAGCTCTCAAGAAAAGATAGTGATGAGGAAGCAGAAGAGCCTGAACGACGAGCTCTGGAATCTCCAGTTTCATCGGAGAAGCATGAGGAACCGGAAGAACGCAAGGTTCTGCTTGACGAACCTCTTCATTACCAGTCCTCTGAACTTCAACGCCCCGCCCCAACCATCGAGAGCCAACCGGACGATTCTTCCGAGTCCGAAGGTTCATTTGTCGATCACGGAGAGCCGGAAGGACTTCCCGCTCACTCCACCGAAGCCGCCTTCAAACTCTCAACCGAAGACGTCGCCGAGCAAACCGCTCAGAAGCTCGTCTCCGAGGTTTTCACTCCATTAAACCGAACTCTCATTGAATCGGAGCAGTATCGCGCTTCCATCGAGTCGCTGAACCGTGAGCCGGAGCACAAGAAGAGTGTGGAGGACGATCTGGCATCGGAGGCTCTTCAGAACGTCACCAAGATCAGTTATGGAGACGCGGAGGCTGTCGGAGATAAGGCAGACGATGAAGATGAGGAGTGGAAGGTGTACGATCGTCACGGAGAAGTGCTGGAAGAGTTCTCGACCCAACTCACTGACAATGTGATTCAAGAAGCTGAAGGCGATGCGACGAGCCAGATCATGATGAGTCAGGCCGAGTACTCGCCGAGTCGTTCCAAGTTTTTGAAGCAGGAGAGCTGCCAGGAGATTTCCAACGAGCCGGAGGTCGACTATTATTCGGATCTTCAGGAGAAGCTCATGATTTTGGCCGGTGAGAAGGATCGTCTAGGAGCGCTTCCAGAGGAAGAGCCGTCGAGTGGTGGAGCGTCGGATCAGTTGGATGTGATTCATGAGTCAGATCAGGAGCATCAGGAATCCGAGGAGCTCGAAGAAGCAGCCGAGCACACGGCAATCCAGCTCGTCGACCAGGTTCTCGAGCAGATTAGCCACGAGCTCGGCGAGCAAGAGGAAGATCAGAAGACGATGACGTCGGACGCCTACCTGACGGCCACCGAATCGAAAGACGATCAGTACGACACTTGTGTCACCTCTCAGGACGACACGTACGAGTCCGCGCAAGGCTGGACGTCCCAGGATTCAGAGTACACGTCGGCGACGTCGCAGGCGCCGAGCCGGCTCAGCGACGAGGAGAGCGGCGAGCAGACTGCGCGCGAGACGTCTACTCCGCAGGCGGCTCTGTCGCCCGTCGACTCTGACCGTCATTTTACAGTTCAGGCGGACTTTGAGATGCCCGTCATTAAAGCGTTCGGCCCCGACGATTACCTTCAGTCCACCGCTAGATCCACCCCAGACGTTGCACTTCAGGTCACGATCGAGGAGGAGGACGAGAGCGACGACAAGTTGCCGATCAGCCCGAGCGGAGTGCTTTTGCCGCCCGCCACCGATCCGGGACGGCCAGTTTCACCGGTACCACCGCGCAGAGAGCCCGATGGAGGCGTTTTTGTGTTCGGACATGAGGAGGATGTGATCGCCGAGCCGACACCGCCGCCACAGCCTTTTGAAGAAGAGGTTGCACGACGACAGGAGACCGAACGCATCCATGGTTTAGCCATGGAGGCGTCGTCCGATCCAGCAAACAGCGAGTCTTCACGTTACTCGCGACAACTGTCGGACCTGTCGTCGTCGGCGGAGAGCCACGCGGACACTGTGATCCGTGTCGATCCGGAGACGGAGCGTAGTGGATCTACGGACTCGTTAGAGGTCGTCAGTGTTATTGATGTTCCCGAGAAGCCCGAAGACGAGCCGTCTGCCGAACAACTTGGATTTGAGGTCTATGAGGGTGAGGTCGAACAGCAACAACAACAACAACAACCCGAAGAGCTAGAAACGGTTGAGGAAGAGCCGGAAGACTCGGATTCCCTTAACGAAAGCGGCAACCATTCGAGCGGCCACTCGTCTGTCGGAGTGCCAGCCGATACGCTCGCCATGATTGGAAAGTACCGCCATCAATCGAGCGACAATCTCTCGCTCACATCCCTTCAAGAGTTTGAGCGTCTGGAGAAGGAGGTCGGCGCACGAGGAGACGGATCTTTGACGCGATCGGAGATCGAATTGCTGATGGCCGGCCGACTGAATAAGAGCGGAGAGGGATCGGCGAGCTCGTTGGCCGAGTTTGAAAGGCTTGAGAAAGAGATGACGGAGAATCAGTCGCCGCCGGAAGACGTCATGATGCTGTCGGACATTCGAGAAGAGTCCGAGGCCGAGGACATGAGCATTTGCAATGATGACGATGAGGAGCAAGCCGGATCGGGTTCCGATACGGAGTTGAAGAGCCGTCCGGTCCAGGAGGAAGATCTTCGTGTCATCACTCCGATCGCTCCTTCTCCGACCGACTCGCTCGAGCACTCGATCGACCCCATTCAGCTACAGTACCTGGAGACCAGCACCGACTCCCTAGAGCCGACTTTCCAAGAGATTGAGGTCGAGCAGAGACCCGATAGTGTGGAGGATACCTCGCTGACCGAGTATGAAGTGGTCCCCAAGATCATGGAAGCCAGCACCACTGACTCTTTGGACGGAGCTGCCACAATCGAAAGGGTAAGGATGAGTAGCAGCGAATCGTTTAGTTTATATACTTGTTTCAGGACTCTCTGCTGGAAGGTGCCAGTCAAGGCATCGAATCGACACAATCCACACATGGTCTCTTGTCGGGCGACACGATGAGAACCCTCGTCACCGACGACGACGACGACGACAAGGACTCGTTGGACGGCGAGGTTTCGAGCATGCTTCAGTCCTATCCGACCACTCTGACCACATTCCAAACCACCGCGATCGGAACCGACGGCACCGTTCAGACCATCTCGAGACGTGTTGAGACTAAGGCGAGTTTTTGAGTGTGTTCATGATGAAATTTTTGAGTTCAGGTAACCGATCCGCTCGTCTCGCACGTCACATTCACCGGAACCGAAAGTCAGGAGCGTCTCGATCAATTGCCCGACGATCAGCAATTCGAAACTGTGGATACGGAGGGAAATGTGACGAGGACCACCTATCGGCGGGACCACGATCAACATTCGCACTATTAGAGGAGGTGAGGCGATCCGTGAGGGACCAAAAGTGTCTGAAAAATTCGACTAGTTTGTGCAATGCTTCCTAGAACATTGTTGTCCACGAGGAGTCCAAAACTTCGTGGCCTAGGAATTCCTCTTCAAAACTTTTCTTGAGAAAGTTTGAGAATTGCTTAGAAAAGTTTGAGAATTTATTGAAAAAATTTAAGAAAAGCTTAGGAAAGTTTTTAGTGCTTCAGAAAATTTGAAAAAAAAAACAAAAAAAATTTTTTACCTGAGCTCCAAATATTATCGAAATCTTGAAACAGTACAATTTTTTTTTGCAGATCCTCGTCGCTTCCAATACTACAATATTTATATGCCATTCATTTTCCACGCCCCCCACAAAAAAAAACATTCCATTACCCCCCTTCCAATCCAGTTTTAATGCGAAACATTCAATTTTTTTTGCGTCCAGTGAGAGCTTATTTATTCATTATTTTCGTACGTTTACAATAGCTTTTCTTGCTTTTTCCCCCCCTTCCCCAAAAAAAAAACTCAAAAATGCTCCGCCCCAGAGCATTTTTTCGCAGAATCTCAAAAAGTCGCCCCAACTTTTGTCGATTCTCATCCCCCCCAAAAACTGTCCAATTCTGCGTAGGCGTCGGCCCCGAACCCTACAATATAACTTTTCATGTTTTAAGCTTTCCCGCCCCGCCGCCCCCCAGCAAACGCCGAAAATTGTTCGCCCCAAACGATTTTCGGCCAGCTGTTTGGAGATGCATAGTTTTTCGTAAATGTTCCCCAATCATTTTGTTGTATTTCATTCGTTTTTTTTGTAGTTTACGCGGTCCCCCAGCAGCTTATTTTCAGACTGAACTCGAACTAGTCACCCGTCTCCACGCGCCTCCCATTTCATGTTTTTCGTGCTAATAAAGCTTTGCTTGAAGAAACCGTAGTGTCTCGACTTTGAAGAGCTATACAGTACCCCCTGGGATGGAAAAAGTGTCTGTCTACGAAGATCCTAGATCACACAAAAACCCACGCCGTTCTCAGAGCTACAGTAGTCTTTTGAGCATCATTGAATGGGGACCAGATGGGAAATGAATGTGAAAAAAGCAAAGGCAGACGATTTTCAGGTCTAGACAGGTTAAGGACACATTAAACGATTACCGTAAGTGATTAACCTGAAATGAACAGGTTGAAACCGTAAAAATCGTTTCCACAAGTTCCAACCTCTGCTTCCAACCCATTCCGTCGCCGATTTCCTCTCAAAATCCCCCCTTTCCTCTTCCACCCACGTCTTTCGTTCTCTGAAAGTGTAATATCTCTCCTCTCTCGCGTTTCCCCGCCCCATCACAACAGTGCGAGAGGTCGGCGGGATCAGTAGAGACGCGGAGCGGTAGAGACACGGACCCTCACAGATCTTTCTCGTTTTCCCTCTTCTTCTTTTCTTTTTTTTTTTTTTTTGGTCGAGAGACAGCCTGCTTCGACCGATTGTTTCACAATACTGCTACGCACTTACTTGCCAATGTTTTATGCCGCGCGTCCAAAGTCTCGGAAAACTCGCAAATCTCGTGGATTTTGCACTCCAAAGTCGGCAGAAATTTGCGGGAAATCCGGGGTGCGCACAGCTGAACGAGTGTTACCGTACACCATAAAAACTACGGTATTTTTTTGAAAAATTTACCCAAGAAATTTGAAAAAAATTTTCCAAATATTCTTGAGAAATTTAAAAATTTTTTTCAAAAAAATACCGTTGAAAAATTTAGCCAAGAAATTAGAAACATTTCAAATATTCTCGATAAAATTTAAAATTTTTTTCAAAAAAAATTCCGTTGAAAAATTTACCCAAGAAATTTCAAATATTTCAAATATTCTCGAAAAAAATTTATTTTTGTTCAAAAAAATACCGTTGAAAAATTTAGCCAAGAAATTTGAAAAATTTTCAAACATTTTTCGATAAATTTAAAATTTTTTTCTAAAAAAATACTGTTGAAAACTTACCCAAGAAATTTGAAAAAAAATTTCAAATATTCTCGAGAAATTTAATCATTTTTTTCAAAAAAATACCGTTGAAAAATTTACTCAAGAAATTTGAAAAAAATTTAAATTTTTTGCAAAAAAATTACCGTTGAAAAACTTTTTACCCTAAGAAATTTGAAAAAAATTTCCAATATTCTCGAGAAATTTAAAATTTTTCAAAAAATACCGTTGAAAATTTAGCCAAGAAATTTGAAAAATTTCCAATACTCTGGGGAAATTTAAATTTTTTCAAAAAATACCGTAGTTTTATGGTGTACGGTAACACTCGTTCAGCTGTGCGCACCCCGGATTTCCCGCAAATTTCTGCCGACTTTGGACTGCAAAATTCGCGAGATTTGCGCGTTTTCCGAGACCTACCGTACTGCGCTAGTTTGCTCGTTTTTCAATGCGTCCGAATGCCGTTAACTTTTACCTTTTGTACTCTACTCTAATTTCAACATTTACAATATCAGGTAATGTCGACCATCGCGGCAGGTCGTTTCGCGAAAGACGACGTCGATCACGAGACGAAATGGTGGAAGGAGTACCCGTCCAAGTGAGTTGAATATGTACAGTAATTGGTCGCTAAGGTGTTCAAGTGTACATAAAGGAAGAAATGGTCTCGCCAGGATTAGGAGAGAGCTTGTTCAATGTCACGTCCGTTTTGAGGTACTACGTGGAGCGTGCCCGTCCACAAAACTTCTACGACGAGTACATCCAGAACACGTGGAGCAAGCCGAAGCGTCTCGCGCGCTCCGCCTCCTTCACCAACCTGACCTACATCCGCGACAAGGACATGGACTATCCGATTCCGAAATCCGACTCGGTCTCCACACTTTCTCCGTCGCACGCTTTGCCGCAGTATTGTAGGTTTGTTGTGTCTGTGAAGATGTGTAAAATGTACACAATTTGATATGAACCGTCCAGTTTGCAGAGAAGCGCAACGCATCGTGCACACGGTGCCGGTGTACAAGCCGCACGTGCACGACTGGTACAACAATAGCTACAGTGCGGCGCGTTGGAGGGACACGCATCGGGAGGTGAACAAGCCGTACAAGCCGTTGGACACCTACATCTCGCCCGCCTCTTCTCACGTGCCCTACTACACGTTCCAGACGAAACGCATCTTTTTCGATGAGGTAAAATTGTTGTTTGGCTACTGTTTAGAAACTAGCGCACAACTCAAAAATGATGACATTTGGAGCAAAATGATCAACTGCAAAGTTGTTGAGCGTAAAATTTGCTACAACTTTTCAGTTGAACACTTTTTCAAATAATCATCGGTTCTTGAGATATAGGCGGTTTTCGAGTAGAGCGAAAGATGTGAATTCCAATTTTTCCAGAAAGCCCGTCAACTGGCTCCGTACCTGAAAGAATCGCAACGCTACATGGACAGATACGTGTCTTCTCGTCTCAAGGTACCGAATTTCGTTGAGATCTCTACAATATTTTTGTTCAGGCCGACGACTACGCGAATCGTTTTGCGTACACCGCCTACGAGTGGAGAAAGCCGCAGGATCACGCGTTCAACCGCCAATTCATGACCACCCAGAGAGTTTGTTCAATTTATAGAAGAAATGATGTGTCGATAAAACGGTTTAAAGGTGTTCGTCTCCACTCCGACCGGTCTCCCACACGAACACTACGATAAACTGGCGCTTCGTCGCCTCTACAAGCGTACCGGACGTTTCTTCTTCTGAATTCAAGCTCGCCTCGTTTTTATTTCATCTTGGATAAATCTTTCTTTCGTTTATTTTTTTTTTGTCTTAGTTTCACATTGCAAAAGAGCTGATAAGGACACAGAGAGAGAGAGGAAAAAGAAGAAAAGGAATTCGCGGCGAGACCCATTTCTTATCAGCAACCAGTAACCGAAGACTGCTCTGCCGAGTCCGAAGACTACTCGCCGAGCATCGATTTTTCCGCTACTATTGTCCATTTTCCGCCCTTTCCGAATGTTTGGACCATTCTGCACCGGAATCTTCTTGTTCTTGGCCCTTTGGGGTACTGTTTTCATGGTATGTGCGCGTTTTTAACCGAAAAAAAAGAAATGCACGATTTGAGGCGGTGCTCGGCGGCCTTTTCTACAACCAATCGGTCGGACTGTTCGAAGACCTTCCCTCCGAGTCGAAAGAGCATGGAGGGCAAGGATTGGAAGACGCGAGTCAACAACTTCAATAGGTTAGTTTTTGATTGTTTGCGACGAAACATTTGAAATATCATCGAAAAAGCGCACCGTTTATTCAAAGTGATGTATCTCAGCAGTGTGTAGAGATATGAAAAACTTGTCAACTGAAAAAATGTGCAAAACGTCTTAATAAACAATATATTAGTTGACAACTTTTTGATATCTCTACTAGCAGCCGAGATATGCATTTTCACAAATCACCACTGTTCGCAACCAACAAAACTCTTGATGCTGTTTGCAGTCTGTACCAACAAAACGCCTACAACTGCTGGGTCGCCTGCGGAGTGTACATCGGAATCGCCGTGCTTCTGTCCGTCCGTGCGTGCTGCCTCGCCAAGCGGGCATAACTTTTTTGTCGAACACTTTTCGTGTACATTCTTTAGAACATTCATACATAAATTCAATGACGTCTTTTTTATATTCTGCGCTCATTATTTGAGCTAAAAACAACACATTAGAAGAATTTAACATCAGAATCTATCGAAGTTCGCTCTAGACGCCAACGCAGCAACGATTTGATGGGGAAGTTGTGAGAACTTGTAGTGGTCCTTCAACTGCTTCAACTTCTCTCTGTTTTCTAGTTGATTGAGACACGACTC